>CAUYQU010063944.1:0-20139 GCA_963574635.1 Cheracebus regulus | reverse complement strand
AGGAGCCTTCAACTTGAAGAATTTTCTCTAAATTCAGTAGAGTTCTTATTTGCGGAGCCTCTGAAGAAACCTCCTCAGAACTTCTGGTTAATACTCTACGGCAATAAGTAGCATTCTGGCTATCTCTTGGAAAATTTAGCTGTTCATCACTTTTTTAAAAAAAAATTTCTTTTATTGGACTTTAAGTACTGGGGTACATGGGCAGAACAGGCAGGTTTGTTACATAGGTATACACGTGCCATGGTGGTTGGCTGCGTCCATCACCCCATCATCTACGTTAGGTATTTCTCCTAATGCTATCCCTCCCCTAGCCCCCATCCCCTGACAGTCCCCAGTATGTGATGTTCCCCTCTCTGTGTCCATGTGTTCTCATTGTTCAAATCCAATTATGAATGAGAACATGCAGTGTTTGGTTTTCTGTTCTTGTGTTAGTTTGCTGAGAATGATGGTTTCCAGCTTCATCCATGTCCCTGCAAAGGACATGAATTCATCCTTTTTTATGGCTGTATAGTATTCCATGGTGTATATATGCCACATTTTCTTTATCCAGTCTATCATTGGTGGGCATTTTGGTTGGTTCCAAATCTTTGCTATTGCGAACAGTGCTGCAATAAATATACATGTGCATGTATCTTTATAATAGAACGATTTATAATCTTTGGGCATATACTCAGTAATGGGATTGTGGTATCAGATGGTATTTCTATTTCTAGATCCTTGAGGAATCACCACACTGTCTTCTACAGTGGTTGAACTAATTTACACTCCTACCAACAGTGTAAAAGTGTTCCTACTTCTCCACATCCTCTCCAACATTTGTTGTCTCCTGACTTTTTAATGATTGCCATTCTAACTGGCATGAGGTGGTATCTCAATGTTGTTTTAATTTGCATTTCTCTAATGACCAGTGATGATGAGCTTTTTATCATTTTGTTGGCTGCATAAATGTCTCCTTTTGAGAAGTCCCCTTTCAGATTCTTCACCCACTTTGTGATGGGGTTGTTTTTTTCCTGTAAATTTGTTTAAGTTCTTCGTAGATTCTGGATATTAGCTCTTTGTCAGATGGGTAGACTGCAAAAATTTCCTCCCATTCTGCAGGTTACCTGTTGAGTCTGATGATATGTTTCTTTTGCTCTGCAGAAGCTCTTTAGTTTAATTAGATCCCATTTGTCTATTTTGGCTTTTGTTGCCATTGCTTTTGGTGTTTTAGTCATGAAGTTTTTTCCCTATGTTCTGAGGATATTGCCTAGGTTTTCTTCTAGGGTTTTTATGGTTTTAGGTCTTACATTTAAATCTTTAATCCATCCTGAGTTGATTTTTGTATAAGGTGTAAGGAAGGGATCCAGTTTCAGCTTTCTGCATATGGCTAGCCAGATTTCCCAACACCATTTATTAAATAGGGAATCCTTTCCCCATTGCTTGTTTTTGTCAGATTTGTCAAAGATCCAATGGTTGTAGGTGTGTGGCGTTATTTCTGAGGCCTCTATTCTGTTTCACTGGTCTATATCTCTGTTTTGGTACCAGTACCATGCTGTTTTGGTTACTGTAGCCTTGTAGTATAGTTTGAAGTCAGGTGTGTGATGCCTCCAGCCTTGGTTTTATTGCTTAGAATTGTCTTGGCTATGCAGGCTCTTTTTTGGTCCCATATGAAATTTAAGGTGGTTTTTTCCAGTTCTGTGAAGAGAGTCAATGGTAGCTTGATGGGGACAGCATTGAATCTATAGATTACTTTGGGCAGTATGGCCATTTTCACAATATTGATTCTTCCTAACCATAAGCATGGAATGTTTTTCCATCTGTTTGTGTCCTCTCTTACTTCCTTGAGCAATGGTTTGTAGTTCTCCTTGAAGACGTCCTTCACATTCCTTGTTAGATGTATTCCTAGGTATTTAATTTTCTTTGTAGCAATTGTCAATGGGAGTTCACTCATGATTTGGCTCTCTGTTTGTCCATTATTGGTGTATAGGAATGCTTGTGATTTTTGCACATTAATTTTGCATGCTGAGACTTTG
The DNA here is from genome assembly GCA_963574635.1 of Cheracebus regulus. Taxonomy (NCBI): domain Eukaryota; kingdom Metazoa; phylum Chordata; class Mammalia; order Primates; family Pitheciidae; genus Cheracebus; species Cheracebus regulus. Next base: position 18,127 of record CAUYQU010063944.1, on the reverse strand, counting down.
CTGAAGTTTTTTTATCAGCTTAAGGAGATTTTGGGCTGAGATAATGGGGTCTTCTAAATATACAATCATGTCATCTACAAAGATAGACTATTTGACTTCCTCTTTACCTATTTGAGTACACTTTATTTCTGTCTCTTGCCTGAGTGCCCTGGCCAAAACTTCCAATACTATGCTGAATAGGAGTGGTGAGAGAGGGCATTCTTGTCTTGTGCCAGTTTTCAAAGGGAATGCTTCCAGTTTTTCCCCATTCAGTATGATATTGGCTGTGGGTTTGTCATAAATAGCTCTTATTATTTTGAGATATGTTCCATCAATACCTAGTTTATTGAGAGTTTTTAGCATGAAGGTTGTTGAATTTTATTGAAGGGCCTTCTCTGCATCTATTGAGATAATCATGTGGTTTTTGCCTTTGGTTATGTTTTTGTAACAAATTACATTTTTTTATTTGTGTATATTGACCCAGCCTTGCATCCCAGGGATGAAACCAACTTAATCGTGATTGATAAGCTTTTGGATGTGCTGTTGGATTGGGTTTGCCAGTATTTTATTGAGGATTTTCACATCAATGTTCATCAGGGATATTGGCCTGAAATTTTCTTTTAGTTGTGTCTCTGCCAGGTTTTGGTATCAGGATGATGTTGGTCTCATAAAATGAATTAGGAAGGATTCCCTCTTTTTGTACTGTTTGGAAGTTTCAGAAGGAATGGTACTAGCACCTCTTTGTACCTCTGGTAGAATTCAGCTGTGAACCTGTCTGGTTCTGCAGTTTTTTGGGTTGGTAGGCTATTAATTGCTTCCTCAACTTCAGACCTTGTTATTAGTCTATTCAGAGATTCAACTTCTTCCTGGTTTAGTCTTGGGAGGGTGTATGTGTCTGGGAATTTATCCATTTCTTCTATATTTTCTGTTTTATTTGTGTAGAGGTGTTCAGAGTATTCTCTGATGGTAGTTGATATTTCTTTGGGATTAGTGATGATATCACCTTTAGCATTTTTTATTGCATCTATTTGAGTCTTCGCTCTTTTCTTCTTTATTAGTCTGGCTAGTGGTTTATCTATTTTATTGATCTTTTCCAAAAAAAAAAAAAAAGCTTTTTTTGCTTTCCATTTGCTTAGCAAATATCCCTCCATCCTTTTATTTTGAGCCCATGTGTGCAAAGACATAGGCTTGTGAGATGGGTCTCCTAAATACAGCATACCAATGGGTCTTGACTCCATATCCAATTTGCCGGTCTGTGTCTTTTAATTGGGGCATTTAGCCCATTTAAAGTTAAGGTTAATACTGTTATGTGTGAATTTAATCATGCCATTATGATGCTAGCTGGTTATTTTGCTGTTAGTTGGCGCAGTTTCTTCCTAGCATCAATGATCTTTACAATTTGGTATGTTTTTGCAGTGGCTGTTACTGATTGTTCCTTTCCATGTTTAGTGCTTCCTACAGGACCTCTTGTAAGGCAGGCCTGGTAGTGACAAAATCTCTCAGCATTTGCTTGTCTGAGAAGGATTTTATTTCTCCTTCACTTATGAAGCTTAGTTTCACTGGATATGAAATTCTGAGTTGAAAATTCTTTTACTTTAAGAATGTTGAATATTGGTCCCCACTCTCTTCTGGCTTGTAGGATTTCTGCTGAGAGATTCACTGTTAGTCTGATGGGTTTCTCTTTGGGGGTAACCCAACCTTTCTGTCTGGCTTCCCTTAGCATTTTTTCTTCTTTTCAACCTTGGTGAATCTGATGATTATGTGTCTTGGGGTTGTTTCTTAAGGAGTATCTTTGCGGTGTTCTCTGTATTTCATGAATTTGAATGTTGGCCTGCCTTGCTAGGTTGGGGAAGTTCTCCTGGATATTAAATTTTCCAGCTTGGTTTCATTCTCTCCTTCACTTTCAGGTACATCAATCAATTTTATATAATCCCATATTTCTTGGAGGCTTTGTTCATTTCTTGTCGCTCTTTTTTCTCTAATCTTGTCTTCTCACTTTATTTCCTTGAGTTGATCTTCAATCTCTGATATCCTTTCTTCCATTTGATTGATTTGACTATTTAAAGTTGTGTATGCTTCATGAAGTTCTTGTGCTGCATTTTCCAGCTCTATCAGTTTATGTTCTTCTCTAAACTAGTTATTCCAGTTAGCATTTCATCTAACCATTTCTCAAGTTTCTTAGCTTCTTTGTATTGGATTAAAACATGCTCCTTTAGCTCAGAGCAGTGTGTTATTATCCACCTTCTGAAGCCTGCTTCAGTCAATTCATCAAACTCATTCTCCATCCAGTTTTGTTCCCTTGCTAGTGAGGAACTGTGATCCCTTAATGGAGAAGAGGTGTCCTGGTTTTTGGAGTTTTTAGCCTTTTTGCTCTGGTTTCTTCCCATCTTCGTGGATTTATTTTCCTTTCATCTTTGAGGTTGGTGAACTTTGGATGGGATCTCTGAGTGGATGTCTTTTTTGTTGATGTTGAAACTATTTCTTTCTGTTCGTTCATTTTCTAACAGTCAGACTACTCTGCTGCAGGTCTGCTGGAATTTGCTGGAGGTCCACTCCAGATCCTGTTTATCTGGAAATCACCAGGGAAGACTGCAGAACAGCAAAGATTGCTGTCTGTTCCTTCCTCTGGTAGCTTTGTCCCAGAGGGGTACCCGCCAGATGCCAGCCAGAGGTTTCCTGTATGAGGTGTCTGTTGGCCCCTACTGGGAGGCTTCTCCCCATCAGGATACACAGGGGTCAGGGAGCCACTTGAGGAGGCAGTCTGTCCCTTATCAGAACTTGAACACTGTGTTGGGAAATCCACTGCTTTTCAGAGCTGCCAGGCAGGGGTGTTTAGGTCTGCTGAAGCTGTACCCACTACCACCCCTTTTCCTAGGTGTTCTGTCCCAGGAAGGTGGGGGTTTATTTATAAGTCCCTGATGGGCTGCTGCCTTTTTTTAGAGGTGATCTGCCCAGTGAAGGCATCTAGTGAGACAGTGCCTGCTGCTGCTGAGCTGTGTTGGACTCTGCCCAGTTCGGATTTCCTGGCAGCTTTGCTTACACTATGGGGTTGAAACTGCCTACTCGAGCCTCAGCCATGGCGGATTCCCCTCCCCCTCACTGAGGTTGAATGATCCAGGTTGAGCTCAGACTGCTGTGCTGGCTGTGAGAATTTCAAGCCATTGGATCTTAGCTTTCTGGTCTCCATGGGGGTGGGACCTGCCGAGCCAGACCACTTGGCTCCCTGGCTTCAGCCCCCTTTCCAGGGGAGTGAACAGTTCTGTCTCACTGGTGTTCCAGGCACCACTGGGATATGGAAAAAAAAGAATGCTGCAGCTAGCTTGGTTTCTGCCCAAATGGCCACCCAGTTTTGTGCAGGAAATCTAGGGTCCTGGTGGTTGTGTAGGTACTGGAGGGAATCTCCTGTTCTGCAGGTTGTGAAGACCATGGGAAAAGCACAATATCTGGGCCAGAGTGCAGGAAACAGTTCTTAATGGATTCCCTTGGTTAAGAGAGGGAGTTCCCTGGCCCCTTGCACTTCCCAGGTGAGGCGATGTCCCACCCTGCTTCGGCTCGCCCTCCTTGGGCTGCACCACTGTCCAACCAGTTCCAATGAGATGAAACAGGTACCTCAATTGGAAATGTGGAAATCACCCACCTTCTATGTCAATCTCACTCGGAGTTACACACCTGAGCTGTTACTATTTGGCCATCTTGCCTGGGGTATCATCATCAATTTTGAGATGGTTTTTAAGTATTTCTGGAATGAATCCACCCTTTCTCCCCCTTTCTTTTCCTTTTTCCCTTTATTCTTTCCCAATACTCTTTCATATATTGACTCTAGATCTCAACAATAGGTGGTAAAGTCAGGTTGTAATTGGGGTGGGGAAAAAGTGGGAGAAAATTTTACCTACTTTTTTTCTAAAACTTGAAGCATGAAGATAAGCCTTTGTCTAAAATATTATAGAAATGTTCAGAGAAGAAGAAATTAAAGAGAAAACACCACAACCCAAGAGTCTCAATTTCTTAGTTAGCAGCTGTCCAAAGCAAACCATGACAATGCAGATTTGCTAATTCGAGACCTCTGAACACAGCTAAAATTCATGGAGAACCACTCCATAGGATCAAACTCAGGAGGTACCCAAAAGCAATATTTGTGGGAGTAGAAGGATTTTGCAACTTGTATAGAGAGAATTCTTGTTTTATATATCAAGAGTGCAACCAGAGGTTATTCTTTGAAATTTAAAGTTCCCAGAAAGCATATGAAAAGAAGATAATCAGTTGCAACTTATTGGGGATTGTTCGCTTTAGAAAAATGGGAAGATTACATTTTTTAGGAATGGCACAGGCTGAAATGAGAGAGAAGATCTAGTGAGATACAGCGTGGGTCAACCCAGAGTTTAGGATAGTCTTCATGCCTGGAGGTTGGAATGCAAATCCTGGGTCTCACCAAATTACTGGAAGCATTCTGCTTTACTGGTGGCATCTTCCTGTGGCAAAAATCAGTGGAGGATAGAAAGGTAGACAGGTTTGTCTCTTGTGGTTTCTCAGAGTAGCAACAGCTTAGTGCACACAGTTGTCAGGAGTGGTTTATAAAAGCTACTCTATAGTTGCCCATCTAGATATCTAGACACATGGAAAATGGCATTTGTGGGATTCCCCACTGGATTCACCTGCTCAGTTTTAATTAGAGCCAAGAGGTTGGATAGGTTTGGCCATTCCTACAAGTTTCCTGGCAAGATACGTGTAAAAAACAGGAATCCAGACTAAATCTCTTGAACTGAGATAATATGGAGGAATGTTTGCTTATTTTTAATTGTAGGCATATAAGCCAGTATGTCTTGACCTGTTTTAAATTTTTTAACCTTCTCAGTACCATGAAATGTCTATTAAAAGCTATGAACCCTCACTGAGAAAAAAAATGCTAAAAAGCACACACACATACAAATACATGTATAATTTTACATAAAATTTTGGAAGTTAATCAAAAGCCTAGTCACTGGGTCTAAGTTGAGGTCTGACCTAAATAATTCTTATTGGTACTTCTTATATTTTCATTCAAGAAATATACATCAAGATATATGTGTGTGTATATTCATGTATTTATGCACAAGGAGTTGGAAATACCATGGTGAGTTCCAGCTTTTAGGTATTAGAGGCTTTTCTTGACTTCTTGACTTCGTTATTGCCTTTTTATTACTATCATACTTAACTTTTATTCTTCCTGCTTTCCTTTTCTCTTGCCTACAGTATAGGCCTGTGAGTAATTTCTTCATGTAGGCCCATACCCCTGGTAAAAGTGTAAAATTTATCTTTATAATTGTAAAATAACTGTCTTCCATCACCCCTCTTCTCCCTGTTCTTAAGCATAATAAATCATCCCTATCCTTCAACAACCTAAGAAGCTAATCTCAGGCAGCTGTCAAGCACTTCGAAAATCCCAAATTCATCCTTCTCTCTATGACTCCTCATAAAGCATATCTTTACCATGAGTAATGCTTAATGTTGCTCTGGGAATTAGGAATATTTATATAATTTTCGGAAACAGAAGTTTAGCCTGCATTCATGGGACGCATCTTACATTAGAGTAAGCTGGCTAGCTATTGAACAGTGCTTTTTGTTGGCTCTAATGTATAGTTTTGGCTTATATTGAACATATCTTAATTCTGTAGTGGCATTTATTCATAAAATTAAACTAAATATTTTGATCATCCTTAATATTATAAACCTTGGTGATGAGTATCCAGAAAGCAAAGATTAAAAAAGACATTGTTTCTATAATATCTTTCTTTATCTTATTTCCTTATATCAGAAATTGATCTTTCTTATGGAATTCATGAAGCAGAGAGTAGAGTGGTGGTTCGGAATGGCTGTGGTGGAGGCGACAATTGGGGAGATGTTGGTGAAGGATAAAAAATTGTAGTTAGGAGGAATAGAATCAGGAGAGCTATTGTACAGTTTGGTGATTGTTATCAATAACAAGTATTATATACTTGAAAATTGCTAAGAAAGTAGTTTTTTAATGTTCTCACCACAAAAAAGTGATAAATATGCGAGGTGATGGATATGTTAATTGGCTTGAATTAGGCATTCCACAATGTATACATATATTAAAACGTCATATTGTACATCATAAATATATAATTTTTAATTTTCAAGTTAAAAATTTAAATTTAAATTTAAAAATATTTTACCTCATACATACAAAAAATAAAATGGGTCTGTCTCAAAGCTGATTATTCAAACAATGAACAATATTTTTCCTTGTAGATATGATAACTTTTGATTATTAGAAAGGTGAAATTGTTCATTTACATTAAATATATATTACCTTTTAAAAAATAATATAAATGGAGAATTTTTAAAGTATTTAAAAAGTAATATGAGTTATATACACATTTAAATTTTAAAAATTAATATATATTTTAATCTCTAGGAATATAAGAATAATATTGCCAAACTTATAAGTGAAATGAAAATCAAAGAGGAGGGATACAAGGCAGAAATAAGCAAACTTTATCAGGACATGCAGAAAAAAGGTAAGTTTAAAATAAACTTACTTTTGTGTTATAGATTAAAGGGATATATGTGCAGGTTTGTTACATGGATATATTGTATAATGCTGGTGTTTGGGCTTCTAGCAAACTCATCAATTATATAGTGAACATTAATCACAATTGTTTTTCAACACTCACCCCTCCCCTCCCTTCTTTTGGAGTTCCCAGTGTCTATATGGTTTCTATCTTTATGTCTGTGAGTACCCATTGTTTAGCTCCCACTTATTAAGTGAGTACATGCAGTATTTGATTTTCCGTTTCTGAGTTATTTTACTTAGAATGGTGTCCTCCACTTCCAACCATGTTGGCAAAGAACTCAATTTTATTTTTTTAAGGCTGCATAGTATTCCATGGTGTATATATGCCACATTTTCTTCATCCAATCCATCATTGGTGTGCACTTAGGTTAATTCTATGACTCTGCTATTGTGAATAGAACTGTGATAAACCTGCAAGTACAAGTGTCTTTTTGATAAAACAATTTATTTTCCTTTGGGTAGATACCCAGTAATAGGATTACTGGATTGAATAGTAATTGTATTTTTAGTTATTTGAGAAATCTTTGTAATGTTTTCCATAGAGGTGAAACTGATTTACATTTCCACTAACAGTGCATTATTGTTCCCATTTCTCCACATCCCTGACATCTGTTTATTTTTGACTTTTTAGTAATAGCCATTTGACTGGTTTGAGAAGGTATCTCATTGTGGTTTTGACTTGCATTTATCTGATAATTAGTAATGTTGAGCATTTTTTTATATGCTTGTCAGCCACATGTATATCTTCTTTTGAGAAGTGTCTGTTCATGTCCTTTGCCCACTTTGTAATGGGGTTATTCGTTTTTGTCTTGTTGATTTGTTTAACTTCTTTGTAGATTCTGGATATTAGTGCTTTGATGGATACATGGTTAAAAATATTTTCTCCTATTCTATAGGTTATCTGTTTATGCTGTTGATTGATTCTTTTGCTGTGCAGAAACTCTTTAAAACTGATTTGTCTATTTTTGGTTTTGATGCATTTGCTTTTCAAGTCTCAGTCATAAATTCTTTACCTAGGCAAATTTCCAGAAGAGTTTTTCTTATGTTTTCTTTTAGGATTTTTGTAGTTTAAGGTCTTACATTTAAGTCTTTAATTAATCTTGAGTTAATTTTAGTGTATGGTAAGGGATAGACGTCCAATTTAATTCTTTTGCATATGGCTAGCCAATTTTCTCAACACCATTTGTTATAATAAATAGGAAATCTTTTTCTCATTGTTTATTTTTGTAGAATTTGTTGAACATTAGTTTGTTGCTGGTATGTACCTTTATTTCTGAGTTCTTTATTCTTTTTTTACAAATCTGTGTTTCCATTCTTGTACTAGTACCATGCTGTTTTGGTACTCATAGAATACCAGTACCTGTAGAATAGCTGGAAGTCAGGTAATGTGATGCCTCCAGCTTTGTTCTTTTTGCTTAGAATTGCTTTGGCTATTCAGGCTCTGTTTTGGTTCCACATAAATTTTTAAATTGCTTTTTCTAATTCTGTGAAAACTTACATTGGTAATTTGATAGGAATTGAATATGTGGATCGCTTTGGGCAGTATAGTCATTTTGATGATATTGATTCTTCCTATCCATGAGCATGAAATGCTTTTTCATTTGTTCATGTCATCTATGATTTCTATTATCAAACTGTTTTGTTCTCCTTGTAGAGGTTTTTCGCCTTCTTTGTTAAATGTATTTCCAGGTAATTTTGTGTGTGTGTGTGGTAATTGTTAATGGGAGAGAGTTCTTGATTTGGTTCTCAGCTTGAGTGTTGTTGGTTTATAAGAATGCCACTGATTTTGATGCATTCATTTTGTATCCTGAAACTTTACTGAAGACACTTGTCAGGCCTAGGAGGAATCTTTAGGGTTTTCTAAGTATAGAATCTTTTAGATGAAACTTTAGGGTTTTCTAGTTGTAGAATCACATTATCAGCAGACAGATATAATTGGACTTCTCCTTTTCCAATTTGGATGACTACTATTAATTTCTCTTGCCTGACTGCTGTAGCTAAAGACTTTCAGTACTATGTTGACTAGGGGTGGTGATAGTGGATATCCTTGTTTTGTTCCAGTTCTTAAGGGAAATGCTTTCAACTTTTCTCCATTCAGTGTGATGTTGGCTGTGGGTTTGTCATATATGGCTCTTATTGTTTTGAGATATGTTCCTTCAATGCCTATTTTTTAGGGTTTTTATTATTAAGGATGTTGGATTTTACTGAATACTTTTTCTGCATCTACTGAAATGATCATATGGTTTTTGTTTTTAATTCTGTTTATGTAGTGAATCACATTTATTGACTTGCATATGTTGAACCATCCTTGCATCTCTGAAACAAGGCCATTTGATCCTATGAGTTATCTTTTCGATATGTTACTGGATTCTGTTTGCTAGTGTTTTGTTGAGGATTTTTGAATCTATGTTTATCAAAGATATTGGCCTGTTATTTTATTTTTGTTGTGTCCTTGAACGATTTTGGTGTCAGCATGATACTGGCTTCACAGCATGAGTTAGACAGGCTTCCTTCTTCCTCAATTTTTTGGAATGGTTTCAGTAATACTGGTAGCAACTCTTCTTTGTACAGCTAGCAGAATTTGGCTGGCCTGTAAATCCTGTAATCCTGGGATATTTTGTGTGTGTGTTTGGGGGGGGGGGGTTGGTAGATTTTTTTAATTACTCATTCAATTTTATAACACATTAATGATCTGTTCAGAATTTCAATTTCTTCCTGGCTCAGTCTCTGGGGGTTGTATTTTTCCAGAAATTTTTCTGTTTGCTCTAGATTTTCTAGTTTGTGTACATAGAGGTGTTCACAGTAGTCTCTGAGGATCTTTTGTATTTCCGTGCTAATAGTTGTAGTGTCAACTTTACCATTTCTGATTGAGCTTATCTGGAAACTTCTTTCTGTTTTTCTTGATTAATCTAGCAAGTGATCTATCACTTTTGCTTGTCCTTTCAAAAAACCCACTTTTTGTCTCACTGATCCTTTATATGGTTTGGGGAGGTACTTTAAATCTCATTTTCCTTTAGTTCTTCTCTGATCTTTGTTATTTCTTTTCTTCTGCTAGCTTTGAGTTTGGTTTGTTCTTGTGTTTCTAGTTCATTTAGGTAAAATATTAGGAGGTTAATTTGACATCTGTCTTTCTAATGTAAGCATTTAGTACTATAAACTTTCCTCCTAATACTACTTTTTCTACATCCTAGAGGTTTTGGTATGTTGTGACTGTATTTTCTTTTGTTTCAAAAGAAGTTTTTATTTCTCTGTTTCTGTTATTGTTTACCCAAAAGTCAACCAGAAGCAAGTTGTTTGGTTTCCATGTATTTGTGTGGTTTTGCAAGTTCTTTTTGGTATGGATTTCTAATTTTATTCCATTGTGGTCCAAATATACATTTGATATAATTTTATTTTTAAACAAATTATTGAAACTTGTTTCATGATCAAGCATATGATCAATTTTAGAGAATGTTCTATGCACAGATGAGAAAAAAATGTATATTCTGCAGTTGTTGAGTGGAATGTCTGCAGATGTCTACTAGGTTCATTTGGTCAAGAGTCCAATTTAAATCCAGAGTTTATTATTTTTCAGCCTCCATGATCCATCTAGTCCTGTCAGTGATATGTTGACAACCCAACTACTATAGTATAGCTGTCTATCTCTTTTTTTAGGTCTAGTCATATTTGTTTTATAAATCTGGGTGCTGCAGTGTTGGGCACAGTTAAATCTGATTTTTACATCTTCTTGTTGAACTGAAGCCTTTATCATTATATAATAGTAGTTATATAGTTAAGTCTTGTTGAAGTGAAGTGTTTATTATTACATAATACCCTTCTTTGTCTTTCTTTATGGTTGCTGGTTTAAAGTCTGTTTTAACTGATACAAGAATATCAACTCCTATTCTTTTCCATTTTCTGTTTGCATGGTAGATCTTTCACCATTCTTTTACTCTGAACCTATGGTGTCATTACATATAGGATGGGCCTCTCAAAGTCAGTAGATGGTTTCTTCTTATTTTATTAATCCAATTTGCCAATCTGTATATTTCAAGTGGAACATTTAGACTGTTTATTTTTAGGGTTAATATTTACATGTGAGGTTTTGTTCCCATTAGAGTGTTGTTAATGAGTTGCTTTAGAGTCTCAGTTATGTAATTGTTTTATAGGATATGTGAACTTTGTACTTACATGTGCTTTTATGTTAGCAAGTATTGTTCTTGTTCTTCCATGTTTAAAACTCCTTTGAGCATTTCTTGTAGGTCTGGTCTGGTGATGAATTCCTTTAGCAATTACTTATTTGGAAAAGACTTTATTTCTCCTTCCTTGTTTAGCAGGTTATAAAATTCTTGAATGGGATTTTTTTTCTTTAAGAAGGCTAAAAAGAGGACTTGGCTTCTTCCTGTGGGCTGACAGCTCCTGGCTCTCTTCCCTCAGTTTTCCTTTCAGATTATGTCCATTCAGAAATAATTTTTTGATCTTTCTGAGGAGAACTAGCATCCAACATCCCTAGTCAGCCATATTAAAATATAAAGTTTTAAATTTTTAACTTACTATATTTTATGTTTCATGCCACAAAACAATTGAAATGTATATATAATTTTTGCAGTAATAGCCAGTATTCTTGAATAAACACTGCCTTGATGTATTTTTTTTTTAATGTAGTCTCACACTGTCGCCCAGGCTGTAGTGCAGTGGCTTGATCTCAGCTTACTCAAACCCCTGCCTCCCAGATTCCAGTGATTCCCCTGCCTCAGCCTCCTGGGTATCTGGGATTACAGGTGCACTGTGCCACCATGCCTGGCTAATTTTTGTATTTTTAGTAGAGACAGGATTTCACCATGTTAGCCAGGGTGGTCTCAAACTCCCGACTTCAGGTAATCCGTCTGCCTCAGCCTCCCAAAGTGCTGGGATAACAGGCATGAGCCAACACACCTGGCCCCTTGATGCATTCTAATTTAGGTTTTGTACCTTCCTATATATTTATGTATGTAAACACAACATTTCTAAATTTGGTTCCTAGTATTTACACTTTATGTTATCCAATGTGAAGCAGTTTGTATTCTTAAAATTAGTATAAAATATATAATTAATAATTTTTATGTATATGTAAAGTAAATTGAATATAATTTCACTAATGAAATTTTCCTCCTCCAGTAAAGCAGATCTCATGAGCCTATGTTGAGGGTTGTTTCTTGTTGTTGTTGTTGTTGTTGTTGCTTTGAGATGGAGTCTTGCACTGTCGCCTGGGCTGGAGTGCAGTGGCATGATCTCACTCACTGCAACCTCTACCTCCTAGGTTCAAGCAATTCTCCTTCCTCAGCCTCCCAAGTAGCTGGGACTACAGGTGCCCACCACCACGCCCAGCTAATTTTTTGTATTTTTTGTAGAGACTGGGTTTCTCTACATTGGCCAGACTGGTCTGGAACACCCGACCTTGTGATCAACCTGCCTCAGCCTCCCAAAGTGATGAGATTACAAGTGTGAGCCAACGCACCCGGCCAGGTTAATTGGTTTTATATGGTTGTTGAAAACCTTCCTTAATGAGCCTATCTTTATGCACATCATATGCAACGATTAACTTAAAATGGGTGATAAGTTTACATGTAAAACCTACATCTGTAAAACTACCAGAAGAAAGCATAGAGATTATCTTTGTGACCTTGAGTTAGGCACAACTTCTTGGAAAGAAACAAAAAGCACAAACAATAAAGCCAAAAGTTATAAATTGGACTTCATCAAAATGATTAATTTATATCCTTTAATACTGTTAAGAAAATGAAAAAGATAATCCATGGACTTGCAAATGGATAGTTGATAAAAGATTCATATCCAAAAATATAGAAAGAACACTAAGAACTCAATAAGAAGTCAAACAACTCAACAAGGAAATGGGAAAAACATTTGAACAGCTACTATCCCAGAGGCATACAGATGAAAAATAAGCCATGAAAAGATATTCAACATAATTAGTAGGTAGGGAAATGTAAATTAAAACCTCACACCTTTTAGAAGAGATAAAATCTTAAAAATTATCAATGCCAAGTTGATAATGCCAAATGGAGCAACTGGAACTCTCAAACATTATTGGAGGGACTATAAAGTGGTACGGTCACTTTAAAAATAGTTTGGCAATTTTTTTTTTTAATGCAGTGAATTAGTTTGAGTTCTCTGAGAAACAGCCACCAAAACAGGATTAGACATTTGAGAAATTTATTGGGGAAAATATTTGTGAGGCTAAATAGGAACTAGGAGAGACTAGGTAAGCTGTCAGTCTATGGTACAGGTTTAACCTCTGTAAAAAAGAGAAGAAAGGAAGGAATCTCTGGTAAGGAAAGTGTTAGATTGTGACATATTTCTAAGAAAGTTTCAACAAAGTTGAGCAAAAGTTGCCCATTAAATGATTTCCACAACTTTCGGGAATGAGCTTGCTTTCATAGCCCTATCAAGCTCAGTCATTGGCTAGGAGTAGCTCTTGAGAAGTGTGACTTCAGCATAAACATGGTCATGAAAACAGTGAATCAATTATGCTCTCTGAAATTGGAGATCTGAAAGGTGCATTTTTGTGGCTACAAAAGTCCACCTACTGTACTATACAGATTTACTTTTCTACATGAGTTCATGTAGCAACTCTTCTGTTCTTGTGGGCCTCTCTCCCTAAAGGGATACCTAGAAGTATTATTTTAGTGTTTTTCCTAGTGACCTGACCATATATTTAGCCAATAGGTTCCAGATCCAAAAATTGTTCAGGTCTGGAAATTGAGAAAAGGAAGATAATTTTTTAATTGAGGCACGTACCGTATGCCTTGTGTTCTTCCATTTTTTATTTTTTTAAATTGTAGTAGCTGTTAAGCAGAGTTGGCTGTCCATTTATTAACTATCTCTACAACTATCTGCACATCAAGTCTTTTTGGCTGCTCTTCAGCCTTCCTGGTAATTTGGTAATTGTGTCCTCCTGCCTTTTGGCAGTTGAGCATAATCATCTGGCTTCTTTTACTTTGTGGTGGAGAGGAATCCCATCCCCGTGGGTATTAATGGACCTAGCTCTATGACAGCCTATTTTACTGTCAACCCTAGCTTGCAAAGGAGACTGACCACCAAACATTTTGGGATACTTGTTTGCCTCTCACCAGCACATTTCTGGTGGCCTTGGCTAGTAGTGTGTCTTCTGGGCCCTGCTGAAGAACATAATCTTTATGCAGGTTGTCCTACCTCGTGTAATCTATGCATACTAGCATGCCAACTTTCTACAGCCTCTTTATTTATTTCTTTACAATCTGTCAGGCAGCTCAGATATTTCCACTTGACTCAGCTTTGGTCATTGCTTTCTTTAGAGGTTTGAGGCCACTCTAGCAGATCATTTGTCCCATCTCCTGAGGCCCTTGCTAGGATATTATGTCTGTTGTCCCTAAAGAATAATGCTGAGTCAATAAATTCTTGCTTACCTGGTTTTACTTTCTGTCTTCTTTGATCCAGCAGCCTCAAAATCTGTTCTCAGCGGGCATACTCACATAGCTCTTACCAATACAACCTAGATAATTCTTCCAGATACTTTTAGATATAATCACTTGTCTCCCAGCCAAGTTATGTTGGGTCTTGACCCTAGTTATTGGCCTTGTAGCCAAAAGAGGAGATAGAGGCAACTTCTGAGAGAAGCCTCTACATCTTTCAGCACAGGGGTATTGCTAGCTCTTACTAGGAAAGAGTGGGCCACCTCTTAAGACTTCAAGGGCTTAGGGAAATCTTTAGAGCTAGCATCCTCAGAGGCATCCATCCACATGTTTTCATCCTATTTTTCAGGATCTTAAGTCTTTCCAACCAGGGTCCAAAGTTTATCATAGTAGACCTGCTTTAGCTAAGCATTTAAATATCTCTGCAGTTCTTCAACTCTATTAGATTTTCTGTTGCTTGGCTGTGTTTGATGTTCCATTACAAACACAAACATTAGGTAAGAGTATGTTTGTAAGCTACCAAAGAGATCTCTCACTCTCACATTTATTCTTTAATTCTGTAACTTTTTTCTAACAGCCCTCAATTTCTTATTATCCCTTAGTAGAATGTCAGTTTAACTTAGCAGTAACCAGATAACTCTACTGCCTTTGTGGGCATTATTTCCATTGATATTTCAAATGTCTTAATTATCATACTTACAAGGTGTTCCCCACCATCAGGACATTTTCCCAGATTACTTCTGGTGAAATCTGTAGTAATTACAGGAACTACCAGTACTCCACATACCACTAAGGATGGCTTCTTCATTGCCCACAAAGTGGTAAGTGAGCCAATCTCAGAACCCCATTATATCTGTTTTTTTGTGCTAGTTCAGGTCCTTAAAGAAGGAAACACCAAGATGGGATTAGACATTCAAGAGATGTATTGTAGCGGGAATGTTTATGAGAAGAAATGGGGAGGGAATCAGAAAAGGCCAGGTAAGCTGTCAGTCCATAATGTAGGTCTAACTTCTGTGAAGGAAAGAGAGAAAGAAATATTAGGTTTTTAAAAATCTTAGGCTACAGTGCAGTCCTAAGTCAGGTAAAGGCACTGGAGAGTCATTGATCCAAATTCACCTGTGAATGAATCCCACATCTCCCAAAAATTGGCCCACAGTAGTATTCCTTACATATCCTGTCATTGACTAGTTGCAACCATAGAAACATGGCCTCAGCTTAAATGCAGTAATGGATTTTCGAGTGCAGGAGCTGGGGCAAGTGATCAATTAGGATTTTTGAGATCTGAGAGGCTCATTTTCATGGCCACCACATTACATGCCATCTGACCCAGCATTCCCACCCCTGGGTAGTTACCCAAGAGAAATGAAACCATGTGTCTACACAAAGACCTGCTTGTGAATGTTTACAGAAACCTTATTCATCATGACCCAAACCTGGAATTGAGCAAATCCATTAACATAAATAAACAAATCATGGTACATCCATATAATGGAAATTACTCAGCAATAAAAAGGAACAAACTACTGATACCTTCAACAATATGATTACTTCAGAAGCAATATGCTAAATGAAAGAAACCAGACACAGAAGGCCATATACTATATGATTCTGTTTATATGACATTCCTGAAAAAGAGAAAATTATAATGACAAAAATCAGATCAATGTTTGCCAGCATTTGAGCAAAAGAATAGATTGTAAAGGGACACAAGGGATCCTTTTGAAGTGACAGAAAAATTTTACCTGATTGAAGTGATGGTTAGATTCTTATATATGGTTCTCAAAACTCATCAAACTGTATATCTCAAAAGAGATTTTGCTACATATGAGTTATGCTGCAGTAAATCGGACTTTAAAAATACAAAAACCTAAGCAACCTCGATCATAAATATTTTTAAAAGGAAATAAATATAAATTCATTTATGATCCAGATAATGGCATTATCAGATATTTAATTTACAATGGCTCTGATTAATATAATCAAAGAAATAAAGGACTTAGGGAAGTTTTTTTGGTTTTTTTTGTTTGTTTGTTTTGAATAGAATCTCACTCTGTCACCCAGGCTGCAGTGCAGTGGTGCAATCTTGGCTCACTACAACCTCCACCTCCCAGATTCAAGTGATTCTCCTTCTTCAGCCTCCCGTGTAGTTGGGCCCACAGGTGTGCACCACTGTGCCTGGTTAATCTTTATATTTTCAGTAGAGACAGGGTTTCACCATGTTGGCCAAGCTGGTCTCAAACCCCTGTCCTCAAATGATCCATTCACTTGACCTCCCAAAGTGCTGGGATTACAGGCATGAGCCACCAAGCCTGGTCGGACTTGGGGAATTTCTATGGAGAACTGAAAATTATACCAGAGAAATATATGGAAATGTAAGTGCTAAAAACACAATAGCTAAAAATAAAGTTTCACTGTATTGGTTTAATAACCAATTAGATACACTGAAGATAGAATTCATAAGCTGTAGAATAGATTAGAAGAAAATATCTACCCTGAGCCAGGAAAAAGCAAGAAAATGACATATATAGAAAAGAGCATATGAGATACAGGAGCTGGTTGTAAAGTCTATGAAAGGCTGTTGTCTCTCATCTAGTGTTGGGCCTAAAGTTGCTGCAGTCAGAAAGTCCTGCAGTTAAAAAGAAAAGCTGGATGTCCCGTGGGAAATACTGAGAATGAACTGGAATTTGCATCTTTCTTGTACCTCCTCCAACCTTAATGACATGACAACCTACAGGAAAAGATGGTGCCCTATGCCATTGAGCTTCAAGGACACCTGGCCTGAGACTTCTAGCAGATTAAAAAAGAAATCTGGTGGGAGCTTAAGAAGCTGTGGAACCAAATGATTTTCCTTATCAGTGAAATGATCCATTGATACGTGACAACTTATATGAATTGCAGCACTGCCTGGGTTCTACACTGACCTTCAAAAAATGAGAACTGCTAATTTGGTGAGCCAGAAGACCAGCAACACCACGTGTGAACTGAAACACTACCCAGCATCTTGTACTAAACATCAGAGCAAATTAGTTCTTTCTATACTTCCATGTTCCAAATCTTGTGTAGGTGTCTCTTATGGCTAACTCTAACTTAGAAATGTATAGACAAGGGAATTGTGGGAAACATAGTTCTAATTTAGCTAAGTTAACATAGTACAAAGCCACCAAAGATAGAAGGGGGAGTAAATGGAGTTAAAGTGTTTTTAAGACTTGCATAATGTCCATAAAGTGATGAAAATACTAATTTTATGAAATTCTAATAAGTCAAATATGCATGTTATAAACTCTAAGGTAACCACTAAAGAAGAATAAAAAAATATTTATCAAACTAATGACTATTAATCTAATAGAAGAGGAAAAAAGGGAAGTAAAAATAGTTATTCAGTCCAAATGAAGATGAGAGAGAAAAATGAACATAAAATGTAAAAGCCAGCAAATAATAAGCTAGTCAATTTAAACCCAAGTATATTACTAAATGCATTAAATTAAACTTTAATTTCCAATTAAAAGACAAAGATTGCCAGATTGAATAAAGATTAAAATCTGCTAATATGCTGCTTTCAATATACTTAAAATATAAAGCTATTATTATTAATGTAAAATATAAGACCCTGAATAATTTATAATAAATAAATAAATATTATATATAAATATAAAATATAAGAAAGATTTAAATAAAAGATGGAAAAGGATATACCATGCTTATAGTAGCCGACACAAAGCTGGTATAGCTATACTAATATTGGACAAAGTATACTTTAAAGCAAGAAGCAATACTAGAGCAAAAGATGGATATTTTCAGATGTAAGTGTTCGATTTACTAGCATAATATAACAATTCTCTTTATATGCACCAAATAAAATTAGCAGAACTAGTAGATGACAGACAAATCCACAATCATAATGAGAGACTTGAATTCACCTTTTAGTGGTAGAAAAGTATATTCAATATGCAAAATCAGTAATGATGTAGAAAACTTAACAAAATTAGCAACGGATACTAATTGGCATAAATAATATACCCAATAAGTGCAGAATACATATTATTTTCAAGTATGCATGGAACATTTAAGAAAGGTGACCATATCATAAATGAAAAAGCAAATTTCAACCCATTTCAAAGGTCTTAAATCATACAGAGCAGGATCT
>CAUYQU010063942.1:0-10190 GCA_963574635.1 Cheracebus regulus | reverse complement strand
GGAAATAAATCACTTTTTAGTAATTGCATAAGCATTTCACAGATTTAAATGAAATCCTGAGCAATAGAGCAAGATTCTCGTTCTCTCTCCCTCCTTCTCTTTCTTCCTTTTTTCTCTTTTATTCTACTTCTTTCTTTGTCTTTAAAAAAAAACAAAAAAAAACTTCCCTCTCTCTTTCTCCTTCTGGAAAAAAAAAAAAGAAAAAAATAAATATACTTTAAATGAATTTATTAGATAAGAAAAACACAGAATAAATTTTAAAAACCTCTTTTGATTCAGGAAGCCAAAAGGATCACAAAGTAAATTCTGTTAAAGAAAAAAATTAATTAAAGACAAGTGCAGAAATTATAAAAAACAAAATATAGATTTGATCAATAAAACATGTACTAGCTAAATTGCAAGGACCAAAAAAGTAAACTAACTGTTGTTACATGTAATTTAAAAAAAGAAAGAGAAATTCAAATAAATATCTGAAGCATTAAGAAGAGACATAATAAATAAAGAGATTAAAACAATGCTATGGAAATGCTATATTATTTCACTGATATAGTAAAATCTCTGAGGTATTTGTTGAATAAAATACATCACAGAGACTGTGCAAAATATGATCCTCTACAGATTAAAACACAAAACAAAGCAACATTATACAGGTAAATGTATTAAACATCTGGAAGGATATATACCTAATTGATACAGTGATTACCACTAGGGGACAGGATAGACCATTTGAGATACTGTTCAGACTGTGTTTTAGCCATACTTGTAATATTTGTAATTATAAAATACTTGTAATTATTTTACCAAGAGAGCGTGTTTATTTCTTGTTTGTTTAATTAAAAACTAACGTAAAAATAGCAATCAGAACAAGATAACAGTGTTGATCAATTAATTTGTTATTATGATTGGATTATAGAGATGATGAGGAGGGGTTAATAAAACAATGAGGTTGGAGGGGCAGGCAGGAGTCAGGTAAAGGGTCTTGCAAAAAAATATTCTTTTTTGCCATGAAGGTAAAGTCGAGCAATTGAAGAGTGTCAAGTAATATTTGTGTTTGAAGTCAGCTGGATGCTAGAGAATATGTCTGTACATGAATGTATTTGCAGCGAAGAAGTAATCTGTGAGCATACCTATTTTCCTGACTAAACTATATGTCTTTGAGAACTGAGAATGCATTTTGTTCATTGTGGCATCCTACTACAGCAGTTAGTCAAATGTTTATTTGTAAGTAAGCATATAGCAAAGGATGTTAAATTGAATTTGAATTGTGGTGTTGTGTCTGATGTATGTAAGAAAATTGACCAAGTATATAACTTTCCTTAATTCATAAGGTATTGTCGGAGTGGTCCATAATCTGTAAATTCTTGGAGAAAAAATATTTAAAGTACAGCAATGATCAACTATTAGTTATAAACAATGCTAAATATTATGGTAAATTTTCCCAGTATTAAACATAGTAATTTAGCAATGCAACACGATTAATAGAAAATGCAGATACGGTTAAAGCCCTATGGGATCTATACACCACATTTCAAGTTATATGAGAAAAAAAACTTCAAAATATTTCAATATGTGTCAAAAATGCTAATTGTTCTCTATGGTATTTGTTTGACTCTGGGATGGGACAATGTATATATTAACTATTTGAAGTAATGTGTGCACAGATTGAAATTATTCCTATGCTATAGGTCCCCATGGCTAATTTAAAGTTCAATCAGATTTAAAAGACCAATGCATCCTTGATGCACGACAGCAGTGATCTTTGTCTTTTAAAACATTTTGAATCAAAAACTGCTAGTGATGAGCCAAGTTATTTCTGTGGTGAATTGTTAATGTTCGTCAGGAGTAACATGACAAGAAGTTTCTTTCTGTTAGGCTGTCTGTCATCTACAAGGCTCTCAAACTAGGCATTTTTGGATTTCTATTACAGTAATGATCAAAAAGTGTAAGAATCATTCTACTAACTCTCATGTAACCTTGATGTTTCTGTGTTAAGTTCCTTTTCTTTTAGTCATAGTCATGTTCTTTGCTTGAGACTTAAAACAATTCATCCAAGTTAGCCAGAGCTGCAGAGGAACTTAGGCTTGGAGGCCTTGCCATCCTCCTTTGAGATCTTCTGAGCATGTTATAGATAGTACCAGTATCCACGTCATACTACCAAAAGATAAAACATCATTTTTGTCAAACCCTGTCTTTTGAGAGATTTTGCTAACACCTGTGACCAAACAATTGCCTTATACTAGCAAGGTTCTCAAAGGATTTTATAGGAGTCACAATGTTATTAATATTTTCCACATACTTAGTGATATGCGTCCACATCACACCAACTCTTTCAACTATTCAACTATTGAACAAAATTCTCTTTCTTGTGTTGACATAATTTGTGGACCCAGGAGAAAACAAAACAAATAGGTGCATATAGCACACCTCCAAAACAAAAAATAATAATCCTTTTCCACTGATGTCCTCTTAGTATCTTCATTTGAACCCTGATTTGTGAACAGTACACAAAATGAATTGCTAGCAGATGTGCAGCTTGCTAAGCTTCCAAACCAACTGAATGTGTTCCCAGATGAAACCAAGGGTTGAGCTGCTTGTTTTTTCGCCTGATAACGAGATGCAGATCAACTGGGAAAGACAAGAGTTTTTATTTCTGTAACGGGGTACAGGAAGAAGGATTGGAAATTATAGACAGACCAACTCAAAATGGCAAAGTTTTCCAGAGCTCATATACCTTCTAAGCTATATATCTACGTGTAAGTGTGCATCCATCTAAAGACATAAGTGATTCACTTCTTCTAATCTATAACTAAGGCCTGAGTTCTGAAGACCTTCCTCTGGAGCCTCAGTACATTTACTTAATCTAAATGAGTGCAGGTGCTGGGGTGACTACCCTTATCTTGTCTCCTACGGAATCATGGAGGTTTGGGGAGTTCCTTCAGACCCCCAATAAACTTGTTCGTGGAGGCCTGGGGAGTTTCTTCAGACACCCGATAAAACTTGTTTAATCCTAAACGGGTACTGTTAATAATTCCTTCATTATCTTGTCATGCTTCAAGGCCCAGGAAAGGCCTAGGTAAAACTCATGGCGGGCTTTTGCTACATCCCAGCCTTTGTATAGGGAACTGGCTCTTTCAGCTTTTAGTGTCTAACCTAACCACTCAGTCAGTGCTGAGACAGTTATGATGGAGGCCTGCCTATGCAGCCATTAGGGAGACCTGGCCTACCAGAGATGAATATGCTCTTGGCCAAGGAGACCCCAGAGAAACCTGAAAACCTGAATTCCCAGCCATGACAGGAAGGGAGATCAGTCACACCTCATTACCCTCCCTTTCTTTTGGAGCTTAGGCACAACTGACTGGTATTAAGGGTAAAATAGAGAAGACAAAGGTAACAAAACAGACTCTTTGTGGCAGTAAGATGCCAAATTATAACCAAGACCTGAGGCCTTGCAAGGTAAGGGTTAAGTTGTATCCTACAAACCATAAAATCCTGTTAAATTTGTTTTTTAATTAACCTGATATAATGTGGCTTTCCAACCTGACTCTGGTATAGCATTGCAGATAGATAGTAGACCTGGAAGGAAATAAAAATATTTTATCTCCAAATATGTTTCTTTGACATATTTGAAATGGCCCTGCAAAGCTGTCTTTTGTGGGGGAAATTATTATCTGTAGAGAACCTTCAATAATGCAGCCAGGCCCTCCCTTTCTAAGCCTTTCCTGAATCTACAGAGATTAAGAATTTTGCACCTTTTAAAGTCTGAAAAGAGACAGTTACCATGTATTCTCTCTGAAGTTTGCTACCTATGAGGCTTCATCTATATCACAAGAATCTTGGCCTTTAAGACCCTCCCTTATCTTAAGTATTTCTTTCTACTGACTTAAAATCTTTAGATGAAGTTTAACTCTTCCAACCAATTGCTAATCAGAAAAATCTTTAAATTCACCTATGACCTGAAAACCCCCTCTTCAAGATATCCCACCTTTTTTGGGCCTGTGCCAACATATACCTTCTATGTATTGATTTATGTCTTTACCTGTAATTCCTGCCTTCCTAAAATGTATAAAAACAAACTGTAACCTGACTACCTCAGGCACATATTCTCTGGACCTCCTGAGACTCTTCCCTAGGCCATGATTATGCATACTGGCTCAGAATAAACCTCTTTAAAATATTTTATAGGGTTTAGTTTTTTTTCCCATTAATATTTTATTATCTAGCAAACTCTGATAAGCATTCCTGAAAGAAACAAAGAGGAGATAGTTACTATGCTCTGTACAGTAATTCTTCTTCAGATTATGGCAGACCACAAGACAGAAAATTCGCTGATTACTCAAAACCTAATGATATTGTGGAATATCTAAAAGTAAATGAACTATGTTCAAGTCTTTGTTCACTTTGGATTGTCTCTTCTCCACTAGAATAACAACTCAAACAGAAACCAAGAATATGAAAATAGATCCCTTCTTCACTGTGCCCTCTGGAATTTATACTCATTCTTCCAATTTATGTTGTAATTAAATTTAGGATAATATAACTCTACAGATAATCATACCAGCTTTTCCTTTTTCATTAAAACAGTGCCATCTTTACAGGTAAAGGTAGGGTATTTATATACATATATGCACCTTGATATTTAATTCAGAAGCAACCTCATCAATAATACATGCATTCTGTTTTCTTTATTGGTAGTTTGCCAAGCAAAGGTATACTTTGGTATAGGCTATTGAGGAAGAGTTAAGTCGGGAAACAGAACAATTACTACATTTCCATGCCCCGAATAGATTCTAGTAAGGTAAGTCAAGGTAGATTGCCTGCTTTGTAGCACTCATTATAAGTACTTTCATCTGGATTCCTTATTAGTCTGTAAATAATTATGATGATTTTAAATATAATATAAAATGTTACCCAGAAAAGAAGTTTCATTGTTATAGTTTAACTGTCCAGATTTTTTCTCTACTACTGTTAAAGGTAAGTTGCTGCACAATTTATTTTTTGTTTTGACCCTACTTAGCACAGAATTCTATAAAAATGCCATTTGTTAACCCTGATGAAATCATTTTAATAACAGCACTTGTCTTTTCATAATGTGACTTAGTTACATTTGAATACGTAATTGGTCTATGCTTAAGAAAAAAGGAAATTATAATCAAAATGGTTGACTTTTTATTTTTTTTAAGAGCAGAGAAAAAAGGTAAGGGGAGACAAGGCCCTCAGGTACTGAAGGCAATTGTCAGGACTACAGTTTAGGAATGGAATATGGTTATAGCTTAGGGTTGTGGATAGGGCACAACTTCGATTTTTCTCTTCTACTACCCTCTCACCAATCAGTACTTCTGGACACCAAAATGTGTGGGGTTTTCCCCCACGCTGACCAATTATCCAGCACTAGCTGGGTGTCCTACAATTAAACTCAATTCTGACACTATGTAGCTAGAGAGAATATCAGATCCCACAGGTTAAGGGCTCAGCCCCACAAACACCACGTTGGTTGAAGGTGGAGCAAGATGGCAGAAAATAAAGTTCCGCTGAACCAGGTTAACAACTGTCTACCAAAAACAAAACAAAACAAAACAAAAACACAAAATAACACCTTAACCAAAAATCAGGTAAGTACTCACAGTACCTGGTTTTAACTTTATATTACTGAAAGAGGCACTGAATAGATAGAAATAAAAACAATCTTGATTCACTGAACCACCCCTCCCCTACTCACACCACTGGCAACCTGGTGTGGAGAGTATCTCTGGGTGCTGGGAGAGAAAGAACACAACAATCATAAGGCTTTGAACTCATTGCTGTTGTATTAGAGCAGAAAGATAAACCAGACCAGCCTCAGCTGATGCCCAGCCACACAGGGAGGATTTAAACCAACTCTAGACAGAGGGGAATTACTGATCCCAGTGGTTTAAACTTAAGGGCCCACAAACCTTGCCACTGAGAGATGAAGTAGTCTCCATGTCTAAGTAAATTTGAAAAGCAGTTTAGGCCATAAGGGCTGCAACTTTACATGAGTTCTAGGGCTGAACTAGGCCAAGAAGCAGTGAACTAGGAGGGCATGCATCATACTGAGACACCAGCTGGGGCAGCAGCAGAAGTGCTGGCATCACCCCTCCCCTAAACTTGGGCTGCACAGGTCACAGCTCCAAAAGACACCTCTTCTTTCCACTTGAAGAGAGGAGAGAAAAGACTGAGGAGGACTTTTTGTCCTGCGCCTTGGATACCAGCTCAGCCACAGCAGGATAGACTATCAATCAGTCTTGAGACACCTGTTCTAGGACCTAGCTCTCAGGTGACATTCCTGGACACACCCTGGTCCAGAAGAGAAACTATTGCCTTGAAGGAGAGGACCCAGTCCTTCCAGCATTCATCACCTGCTAACTGAAGAGCTCTTGAGCCTCAAATAATCAGTAGCGATACCCAGGAACTACATTAAAGGCTTTGGTGAGCCTGTGAGAGTTGCTGGCTTCAGGCACCAATGCCGCCACAAGAAAGTAGAGCACCAAACAGGCTCTTGAGATCCCCAATTTCAGGATGTGACTCTTGAATGGCATTTACTGACATACAGCGGGCCAGATGGGAGCCCACTGCCATGAAGGGAAAGTCCCAGGCAAGGCAACATTCACCATAAGCTGACTTAAAAGACGTTGGGTCCTAAGGGCTTATCAGTGATAGTCTGACAGTACTTTTTATGGCCAGCTGTGGTGATAGCTACAGTGTGAGGCTCTTCTGCCCTTGGAAAGAGGAAGGAAGAGTGGAAAGAATTGTGCACTGTGATTTGAGTGCCAGCTCAGCCACAATAGAATAGAATATCAGATAGACTCCTAAGGTTTTTAATTCTAATCTTTGACTCTCAACACTTCTGGAAATACTCAGGACCTAAGGGACCTAGATGCCCTGAAGGGAAGGATACAGGCCTGGCTACCTCTGTTTCCAACTGGTTGTAGAGCCCCAGGGCCTTGAGTGCACATAGACAGTAGCCAGGGACAGCAGGCCTTGGATGTGACCCAATGTTGTGCTGGCTTCAGGTCTGTCTCAGTGCAGTCATAGTTGTGGTGGTTACAAGAGAGCTTCTGTTACTCTACCTAGAGCTTTGGGTAGCTCAGAACAGAGATAGAGACTCTGTATATTTGAAAGAAAGTAGGAGAAGGGAGCAAGACTCTCTACCTGGTAATCCAAAGAATTCTGCCAGATCTTGCCCAAGGTATCAAGGCAGTATCTCTATGAGTTTGCAAGAATCACAGCATTATTGGGATTGGGGTTTCCCCTAAAGCAGAAATAGCTTAGATCAAAACATCCAAGTCCTTTAAAATATCTGGAAACCTTCCCAAGAAGGATGGGACAAATAAGCCCAGACAGTGAAGACAACAATGAATACCTAAATCTTCAACTCCCAGACACTGAAAAACATCAATAGGCATCAAAAGAAACATGACCTCAGAAAATGAACTAAGTAAGAAACTGGGTACCAATTCTGGAGAAATGGATATATGTGACCTTTCAGACAATGAATTCAAAATAGCTGTGCTGAGAAAACTCAAAGAAATTCAAGATAACAGAGAGAAGGAATGCAAAATTCTATCAGATGAAATTAACCAAGAGGTTGAAATAATTAAAAATAATCAAGCAGAAATTCTAGAGCTGAAAGACATAATTGGCATACTGAAGAATGCATTAGAGTCTTTTAATGCCAGCATTGATTAAGCAGAAGAAAATACACAGTCAGAGGAGACAAAAGAAAATAAATAAAAACGATGAACACACATACAAGATGTAAAAAACAGCCTCCAAATGAAAATCTAAGAGTTATTAGCCTTAAATAGGAGGTAGAGAAAGAGATAGCAGTAGAAACTTTATTCAAAGGGATAATAACAGAGAACTTTCCAAACATAGAGAAAGATGTCACTATCCAAGTATGAGAAGGTTCCCAAACACCAAGCATATTTTAACCAAAAAAGACTACCTCAAAGCATTAAATGATCAAATGCCAAAAGATCAAAAATAAAGAATAAATTCTAAAAGCAGCAAAATAAAAAAAATAATAACACACAAGGTAGAGCCAATAAGTTTGACAGCAGACATTTTATTGGAAACCCTACAAGTCAGGAGAATTTGTGGGGTTTCCACTATATATATATGGTGCGAAGAAAAAAACATTTTACCCTAGAATAGTATATCCAGCCAAAAATATCCTTCAAACATGAAGGAGAAATACTTTCCCAGACAAACAACTGAGAGACTTCATCAGTCCTAGCCCTGTCCTACAGTAAATGCTAAAGGTAGTATTTCAATCACAAATAAAAGGGTATTAATGAGTAATAAGTAATCGCTTGAAATTATAAAACTTACTGGTAATAATAAACACACAGAGAAACAGAGAATATCATAACAGTGTAACTGTGGTGTGTGAACTACTGTTATCCTAAGTAGAAAGACTAAATGATAACCCAATAAAAAATAACTAAAACATTTTTTCAAGACATAGTACAATAAGATATAAATAGAAACAACAGAAAGTTAAAAAGTAGGGTGACGAAGTTAAAATGTAGGGTTTTTATTAGTGTTCTTTGTGCTTGTTTGTATGTTTATGCAAACAGTTTTGTTATCAGGGCAAAATAACTGGTTATGTGATAGGATTTTCAAGCCTCACGGTAACCTCAAACCAAAGACATACAATGGATACAGAAAAAATAAAAAGCAAGAATCTGAATCATATCTCCAGAGAAAATTAACTAGAGGAAGACAGGAAGGAAAGAAGGAAGAAAAGACCACAAAACAACTAGAAAACATATTTTTTGTTTGTTTGTTTGTTTTTTTAAAACAGTAGTAAGTCCTTACTTATCAGTAATAATATTGAATGTAAATTGACCAAACTCTCTAATAAAAAGACATAGAAGCGAAAAAAAAAAAAGCGAAAAAAAAAAGACATAGAGTGGCTGAATGGATGAAATAAAAAGACCATTGATCTGTTGCCTACAAGAAACACACTTTTCCTATAAAGACACACATGCACTAAAAATAAAGGGATGGAAAAAGATATCCTATGCCAATGGGAACTAAAAAAGTAGGAGTTACTGTACTTATATGAAACAAAATAGATTGAAAGACAAAAACTATAAGAAGAACCAAAAAATTTCACTATATAATTATCATTCATTCAGTAAAAGAATATAACATTTTTAAATATGTATGAACCCAACACTGGACCATCCAGATCAATAAAGCAAATATTATTAGAGTTGAAGAGAGAGAATAACTCCAATAAAATAATAGCTGGGGACTTCAACACTCCAGTTTCAGAACTGAACAAATCTTTCAGACAGAAATTCAACAAAGAATCATCAGACTTAATCTGTACTATAGACCAAATGAATCTAATAGATATTCACATAACATTTCATCCATGAGGTGCAGAATACACATTCTTTTTTTGCAGAACATGAATCATTCTCAAGGATAGACCATATGTCATGTCACAAAACAAATCTTAAAATATTCAAAAAATTGAAATAGTATTAAGCATCTTCTCTGACCACAATGGAATAAAACTAGAAACTAATGAGAGGAATTTTATAAAGCAGACAAATACTTAGAAATTAAACAGTATGACCACTGAATGAGTGAGGAAATTAAGAAAAAAATTGGAAAAATTACCTGGAACAAATGGAAACACAACATATCCAAACCTACAGGATATAGTGAAACAGTACTAAGAGGCTAATCTATAGCTATAAGTGCCTACATCGAAAAAGAAGACAAACTTCAAGTAAACAATATAATAATGCATCTTAAAGAACTAGAAAAGCAAGAGCAAATCAAACCTAAATTTGGTAGGAGAAAAGAAATATTAAAGATCAGAACATAAATAAATGAAATGAAAAAAAATACAAAAGATCAATGAAGCAAATAATTGTTTTTTTTTTGAAGTTAAAGAAATTTGACAAAAATTTTAGCCAGACTAAGAAAAGAGAGCAGACCCATATGAACAAACTTAGAAATGAAAAAGGAGACATTAGAACTGCTACTGCAGAAATCCAAAGGATTATTAGGGGTTACTATAAGAAACTATATGCCAATAAACTGGAAAATTAGAAGAAATGGACAAGTTTCTAGATATATACAACCTACCAAAATCGAATGAGAAAAAAACTTTAAAACCTGTGTAGACCAATAATGAATAGCGAGATCAA
>CAUYQU010063941.1:0-20016 GCA_963574635.1 Cheracebus regulus | reverse complement strand
TGGTGCTGGGGGGTGCGAGTTGTGGGCTTTCTCTAGCTGTCTGTCGCTCCCTGGCTGTCCCTCCCTGGCTGTCCCTCCCTGACTGTCCCTCCCTGGCTGTCCCTCCCTGACTGTCCCTCCCGACTGTCCCTCCCTGACTGTCCCTCCCAACTGTCCCTCCCTGAGTGTCCCTCCCGACTGTCCCTCCCTGACTGTCCCTCCCTGGCTGTCCCTCCCTGGCTGTCCCTCCCTGACTGTCCCTCCCAGCTGTCCCTCCCTGAGTGTCCCTCCCGACTGTCCCTCCCGGCTGTCCCTCCTGGCTGTCCCTCCCGACTGTCCCTCCCGGCTGGCCCTCTTGCAGTCCACCTGCTCATTTCTTCCGCATCTGCTTGTTCCTCTGATCCAACAAGGACAGGATGGTACGTGCTGCCCCCGCCCCCTGCCAGCCACAGCACTGCCACGGCCCTTGTCTGGGGGGTCACAGCCAGGGACGTGGAGCTGCACTTCCTCTATGGGTCCCCTTCCTAAGGAGGCCCAGCACATGCAGCAGGCAGCAGGCGGTGCACAGTGGGTGTGAAGGTGTGGCCGCTCGCACCTCTGTGTCCTGTGCTCGGCGCTGTGCTTGGGCATGGCGAGGCTTCAGCAGATGCTGTGCAGCGCAGTGACACCAGCTGAACCCAGTAAAGGGACAGTTTCCGACGGTCATCGCTGCTGGGGCCCACCCTGACCCTGGGACAGGGCAGGAAGCACAGGCTGGTGCACTGTGTGTGCATCAGGGCAAGCTTCCAGCCGCTCTCACAGAGCTCAAGGGCACAATAAAGGAACAAATGAAGTTTCCAGTGTTTCCTCTTAATCGCTCAGGTATCAGTGTAGAAGCTCTGATGCACATAACTCATAAACTAAGTGTGTATCTTACTGTAAGTTTGAGATGCTTGACCTTCAATAAAGTTAAAAAACGGCTTGTTAAAAGTCCTGAGCTGAGACTCACTTGCCGGTTATGCAATTACAACTGAGTGATTTTAACCTAAACTGACTGCAGCTATTTTGGCCGTTTAAAGGTGAGGAAAGAGAGGAAATGAGCAGGAAAGAGAGTTTTTCCATCGTTCTCAAAAGCCGCCGGGTGAAGGCGACCGGCAGGCTGGCGTTTTAATTCCTCCAGTGGCTCAGATCAGGTGCACCGGGTGTGTGTCCCTTGCTCATCAGAGCACACTAGCTGCCTGCGGAGGCATGAGGTGCCTTTAAGCCGGGAGCAGAAGCAGTTTCTGGGAAAGCTGAGGGGCACAGGGAGCACGGCTGGGTCCTCAGGAGCAGCGGGCAGAGCTGTGGAATCTGGCACGTCCACCGTCCCAGAAGATCCAAAAATGAGCCCCTCACTCTGAGCTCTTGTGAGAGGAATCCTCAACTGTGGAACCCAAAGAACACGGGCTGTGTCCATGCCTGGGCTGGGCCCTGCAAGAAAGCACAACAGTCACTTCTGCAGACAGACACTCCCAGACACCTGCTGACACACTCCAGACCCTCCCCAGGCTTTCCCAAACGCCTCCCCGCACACTCCCAGACACCTGCTGACACACTCCAGACCCTCCCCAGGCTTTCCCAAACGCCTCCCCGCACGCTCCCAGACACCTGCTGACACACTCCAGACAGCTCCGCAGGCTTTCCCAAACGCCTCCCCACACACTCCCAGACACCTGCTGACACACTCCAGACCCTCCCCAGGCTTTCCCAAACGCCTCCCCGCACACTCCCAGACACCTGCTGACACACTCCAGACAGCTCCCCAAGCCTTCCCAAAGGCCTCCCCGCACACTCCCAGACACCTGCTGACACACTCCAGACCCTTCCCAGGCTTTCCCAGACGCCTCCCCACAGGCTCCCAGCCACCTGCTGACACACTCCAGACCCTCCCCAGGCTTTCCCAAACGCCTCCCCACAGACTCCCAGACACCTGCTGACACACTCCAGACCCTCCCCAGGCTTTCCCAAACGCCTCCCTGCAGACTCCCAGACACCTGCTGACACACTCCAGACCCTCCCCAGGGTTTCCCAAACGCCTCCCCGCAGGCTCCCAGACTCCTGGCCACAGGCTCCCAGATGCGTCCCCAGGGTGTTTCTTTGTCCCTAGGGAGATACGAGTGACGGCTACCTGGTGGTCAGAGGACGAACTCCCGCCGTGTCTCCACGCCCCCTGTGTCCTGAGTGCGCCGGGAAGTGCACAGGCCAGCGGGTGACCGGGCACTGAACGCCCAGCAGGCTGCAGCCACCTGCCAATGTCCAGATGACCAGAGAGGACGTCCGGACACAAGGGCGGGGCGAGGCGTTTCTCCTTGTTGCTGAGAAGCAGCTGTGAGTGACCCGGGCTTGCCGCGAGATCTGAGAGCAGAGGGCACCCACGGCAGGAGGGGAGGTGTCCACGGGGGTCCCCGGAGGGCGCATATGAGAGAGCTGCGCAGAAAAATCACCGAGAACTCGTATCCGGCCAGTGGGTCCAGGTAGACAAGGAGGGTTTGAGGACAGTGAAAGGCCAGAGGGTCCTGGTGGAGCGCGGCCTTCAGCGGGAGGAGACGCGGCCACGTCCAGCCCCCGGCGGCCACACAGGTCCTGTGCAGACGCTGCGCTGGCTTTGCTGAGGGGTTCGCAAAGTCTTCCTCCCCAGAGGAGCAGGGACGTGGAGCAGGCGTCAAAAAGCGGCCTGCACTCACCTCCAGACACCTGGAGGGATGTCCGCTCCCGGACCCTCCCTTTCTCCCCCTCGGGTGCCTTTTCCCGCCTGGTTTCCTGGGTGCTTGCGTCTGGAACGGAACCTTCACTGGTAGTCGAAGGGTAAAGTGACAAATGGAAGGTGGGTTCTGGCTGGCGGGCACCCAGTCCACAGGCGGAGGGCTTGTGGGAACGCCTCCAGCACCCTCCACACGACTCTGTTGACTAAAGCAAAATGTGATGCATGCAAAATGCGAGAAGTGAGTAGCCACGCATGGGGTGGGGTTCCACATCGGGTGGGAGGCTTGGGAAAGAGCCATGTTTCCCGAGAAACGACACACAATCTCAGCCGGGCTCGGTGGCTCATGCCTGTGGCCCCAGCACTTGGGGAGGCCGAGGTGCGCAGATCACTTGAGGCCAGGAGCTCGAGATCAGCCTCGCTAACATGGTGAAACCCCATCTCTACTAACAAGAGAATTAGCCCGGTCTGGTGGTGCCTGTGGTCCGGTTCCTTGGGAGTTTGGGCAGGAGAATCGCTTGAGACTGGGAGGTGGAGGTTGTAGTGAGCCAAGTTTGTGCCTAAGCACTCCAGCCCGGGCGACAGAGTGAGACCCTGTCTCAAAAAAAAGAAAAAAGTAGAAAAAGAAAAAGAAAACACAGTCTTCGAATCCCATAACCTGAGCACAAAAGACTCTTGGTTCACTGATCTGCCTCTCACTGCCCCCCGCACAGGGACAGACGCCGACCTGGCGTGAGAGCAAGGCTCTGTGAAGACGAGCCGTGGGGACCTCACTGGAACCCCTACTTGGAATTTTAAAGCAAAACCATGTTGCTGGAAGTGAAATCCTCTTCAGATTTACAAACTGTGAGGCTCCATTGGAGGAAACAACCCTTATGGGCCAATTGCCTTGTTTCATCCCAAGCTATCCTCTGATTTTACAACTGGTTTGTTTCTTGTATTTCCAGGATTTATAAATGGCAAGTTTGCTTGTGAAGTGGTGGAATCTATTTCTGAATTTGCTTCTTAACTACTGATAAGGCTAGTAAAATTCAAATGATTGCATAAACCTTAGAAACTAAGGCTAGTTCAGTGAACGTTCTTGATGCTATTTCAACAGTCCTTGAAGGTTTAATGCGTCCATGATATTATTCTGTGATTTCTTGTTATCACTGTCTTATGTGCACTGAACATGAAACTGCCCAGTAGCTGTTTTTGAGGTCCCTATTAATTATACAGCTGATGGCAGCATCAGCCATTTGTTCAATGTTAAATTACTTTGTATTTTCTAAATGGCTGACATATTATTTTCCCCTAGCAAACTACTTACAGGAAATTTTATGTGTCATGTTTTCTTCCAACAGCCTTGAATGTGCTACTGCATATCTGCCTGTGTACAGAGTGAGACCGCGCCTCAAAATAAATAAATAAATAAAATGAAGTCAAATTAAAAGGCCCAGGATGAAAGAGAATGTTTCAAAACCCGCAGCTACGCCCCATCCTTTTTCTGTCCTAAGAGCTGTGCTTCAGGGGTGTAGTAAAATAAATATCTAAACCTTTTAGAGGCCGACTTTAAAATGTTTAAATTACATAAATACTACTCAGAATCTTTTCATGAAGTATAACTGAAGTTGTTTTTCAGTGTTTGAGGAAGATCAGATTCACATTTAAGTTAGCTAATTGTTAATTATCAACAAAGGCATAAAATACCCCTGGCGGTAATTTACTTATTCTCCCAGCTGTACGTACATTTTTCACTTCAAAAGCCTTTCTGTATAAATTGAGCTGTTTTTCCTCTTGGATTTTATCTTATAAACTGTATCTGGAAAGTAAAAGTTAGGGTCTTGGGGCATCAGTACTGGGTTTGTCCCCACCACCATGGAAGTTTCCCGTGTGAAGCCGATCGGCTCATTTTGTTCACTATGGGATACTCTGAGGAGTCACTTCCACCCCACACCATGTTCCCACAGTGTCCGGTGAGGCCGCCAAGCTGCACTCGGGCCTCCCCACTCGGCCTCCTGTTGAACTTCATGCTGCTGGTCTCAGCATTTATTAGCACAGAAAGGCAGCTGTAAGTCTGAAGTACAGGAAAAAACTCAGATTAAATAGACAGTCTTGGTTAAAATATTTAATTTTTACTTCCTTACCGTAACTGCCAAATTATTCACTCAGGCATCCATTCTTTCATTCAAAACATTTACTCAGCAGAATCTGTACATTGCTCTCCCACCAAGACACAGAAATTGGGAAAACAAACACGATTTCTGCACCAACAGAGCTTTCATCCTAGAGTGAAAGAGACGAGAGTCTCTGTTACAAACGAGATCATTGGAAATTGGACTAAATGACGTACAAAGGTGAATGGAAATGGTTCACACCTCCAACAAACACCCAGGGTTCCTTCCACGTGGCAGGCACTAGCAGAAGCTGAGCACCCAACAGTGAAGGTGCCAGAGGCCCTGTGGCCTGGGGCCCTGTCCGGTGAGGAACACAGCAGAAGGCCACGGAGGCGCAGTGGCCAGGGAAGAGCGCTGTGATGAGATGCCATCACAGAGACCTAGCTTTTACTGGTTTTTTAGGAAATACGGCAAAACATTTTCCTGGGATCGACTTACACTCCTAGGAGCTGAAACGCAAAGAGTGGAGCTGGGCAGGTGCGAGAAGCTGTGAGAAGAACATTCCAGACAAAAGGAAGCGTGGGCAGCCAGGGTTTGTGGTGGAGCAGACCTCAGGCTGAGGTATGGTGAGGGAAGAGGGAGTGTGCTGTGAGATGAGCTTGGACAGTGACTCATTAATCGGGTCCCCTAGGGCCTGGTCAGCCAACACGAGCAGCCTGAATTTTACTGCACATTTTTAAGATGGAAGCTGTTAAACAGTTTTAAACAGGGAGAGGGAAATTGACATGATCTGATTTTTGTTTGTTTCACTTTGCATATTTCATTAAACAGTAAAATGTACTAATACTTGGAGTACATTCTGTAGCTTGATAAAGTTTGCAAATGTAGTTACCATAGACCCAGCGGTTCAAGGTACAACACATTACCAATTTCCCAGAAGCCTGCTTACTGGCCTGTCTTAGTAACAACCTGCCTACTATCCATGAGAGAAACCATTGTTATGGTAATATATTTGTTTTGCCTACTTTCACTTATTATAAAAGTAACAATACCATATTTGATATCTTGGACTTATTTTATTCACCATTACGTCTATGAGAGTCTTCTGTTGTTACATGAAGCAGGTCTTTCTTCTTTTTTATCGTACAATGTATTATTTTTACACATCTAACTGATTTGTCTAAGGTTGTTGGATATTTGAGTGGTTTCTAGTCATAGGCTGTCATGAATACAGTTCTATGAACATGCTTGCATATGTGTTGATGAACATGTATCTATATTATTTGGGGCACATATCTAGAAGTGAAATTGCTAAGACATGAGTTATGATCTTTATAGTTTAGGTAAACAGTGCAAAGCATTTTCCTAGGATCAACTTACACTCCCAGGAGTAGAGTATGCAAGTTTCGGCAGTCTCACGTCCTTGTGAACAACTGAAATTGTTAGTTTTCAGGTATTTTAAATAAATTTTAGACATCTGGAATTGGTTTGCAGCAGCATCACATTATGGGGCCTAATTGTGTATAAAAACATATATTTGTGTGCCCTAGTGGATAGAAATACATGATTTGGATTCTTTGGTGGTGTTAATTTATCTCTATTACCTGCACATATATTGATGATTTGCTTATATTTTATTTTAGTTTAATTTTATATTGATTTAATTTCTTAAGATATACGCTTACATCCTTAATTTTTCAGCCTTTCATTTTTTAAATGCATTCATTTCAGGTTAGAAATTTTACTCTAAGTGCAGTTCTAACTGCACACCACCTGTGTTGAGATGTCATGTTTTCCTTAACTATTCTAATTTTTGATTTGGGTTATAAGAACCCACTGTTATTATTTTATTATAAAATATTTGATAATTTTTCAGTTTTCTTTCTGTTTTCAATTTTGAGTTTAATTCCACTGTGGTCAGAGAACATTCTGTATTTCATGTGCATGTGAAAGGAATGTGTGCTTTGAAGCTTTTAGGGATAGGTTTCTACAGATGCCAATTAGGTCAAGTTTGTTATGCAAATTGTTCAAATGGTTTCTGACAGAGATATCTTAAAACCTCCTACTGTAGTTTAAGAATTGTTTTTACTCTATTTCTGATAATTCTTGCTTCAAGTATTTTGAATTATCTTATTGGGTGCATACAAATTTAGGATTGATATATATTTGTGCTGAATTGAACCTTTTTAATATTTATGAAACATCTTTATCTCTAATAGTATTTTTGCCTTAAAGTTTATTTTATCAAATATTAATATAGGTGCAGAAGCTTTCTTTTAGCTGGTATCTGCATGGAATATCTTTTATCCATCTCTTCATTTTCAAATGTTATTTGTCCTGATTTTAAGCTGCATCTTTTGTAAGCATAGATTTTTTCTTTCTTATAAATCTGATAATTTTCACCTTGTAATCAGATGATTAATTCTAATTGCATATAAAACAATTTGTTTTAATTCTTCCTCCTTTCTGTCTTCCTTTCAGATTAATCAAGTATCCTCAATTATTCAGTTTGCCCTGCATTAGCTGGATGATTATATATTCACTTTGTTGTTCTTTAGGTGGTTACTCCAGACATCGCCGTTGCATTCTTAGGTGCTCTCACCACGTCGAGGACTATGCAGAATCTTAGCAAATCAACTTCATTCACTACTCCCAACATCTTTTGTGCGATTGTTTACATTATTTTAATTGTACACATATTCCAAACTCTGAATGATAATATTATTTTTGTTTTGAATATCAATGTAGCATTGCCAACATGTTTAACCCTTCTAGTGCTTTTTATTTCTCTATAAATTTTTTCCTCCTTTTCAGATGATTTTCTTTCTTGCTAGGAAATCCCTTTGTGTATTTCTCTTCATGTAGATCTGTTGTTGATAAATGCTATCAGCTTTTGTTTTTTCTAAAGCATTTTTAAGGACATGTTTATGGGGTGTGGAATTCTAGATTGGCAGTTGTTTTCATTTAGCTCTTTCAACATTCTTTCCATTTTCTTCTGTCTGCCATGGTTTCCCTCAGAAACATTAGCTGTCAATCTTATTATTGTTGCTTTGAAGATAATATGTCTTTTTTTCTGTCTGCCTGCTTTTAAGATTTTCTCTTCATTTCTGGGTTTCACTGGCTTTTGTATTATGTAACT
The DNA here is from genome assembly GCA_963574635.1 of Cheracebus regulus. Classification (NCBI taxonomy): domain Eukaryota; kingdom Metazoa; phylum Chordata; class Mammalia; order Primates; family Pitheciidae; genus Cheracebus; species Cheracebus regulus. The sequence continues at coordinate 12,083 of CAUYQU010063941.1, read as the reverse complement.
TGGTGAGACTTTCTTCCTACCTACCCTGCTTGAAGTCTTTTGAGCCTTAATCTGTGGTTTCATGCCTTTTGTTATTGCTGTTTTAGGGAAAATCTCAGCCAGTATTTCTTTTGTCTAATTCTGCTTCTAATGCATTCATATTCACATTTTCTCTTTCTCTTCCCCGTCCCACATTTCACCCTCCCTCCCCTCCTCTGTTCTGAAATCAATTTACACAAATGTTTAATTTTTCATACTGTTGCAAATGCCCTTTTGCCTTTTAAAAATTTTATGTTTTTTTCTCTTGATGCTAGACATAATATTTTCTAATGACTGATCTTCTAGTACTCTACTTTTTTTGCTATGTCTGACTGCTATTAAACCCACCTACTGACATTAAATTTTAGCTATTAGATTTTTTTAATTAGAATAATTATTGATGGTAGTTCTTTGATGAATTCTCTATTTTTATATTTAAATATTTTATAGAAAATATTTCTATATTTTCTTGGATATACTAATTAAACTTTTCTTAAAGTCCCCAGATAAGGTCACTTGTAGGTCTATTTGTATTATCTGGCTTTTCTTCTTGATTTTCAGTTGTTTTGGTCCTGCTTTTTGGCATGGCTGGTAGTTTTTAATTGATTGCTTGCCATTAGTGTGAAAATTATAGACATCCTGGCATTTTTCATCTTTATCTATGAAAGATTTAACTTTCTTCTTGGAAATAGGTAGAATATTGGCAAATCATTTTGATCTAGTTTTATCCAGTTTGAGGTTTTGCAAGCACAGGGCTATTGCCCTTATTTCTGGGGCATAGTTATTTTAGAAACTCAGCTGAAACCCCAAGGTGTTTGGCAAGTCCTCTCCTCTTTGTCAAGCCTTGAACTCTAACTTCTGTTTCCCTAGCACTGCCCAACAGCTTCCACTTCATCCTTCCCATTCCTATCCCATGCTGGTTTCTGGAAGTCCCTCATGCACAACTTAGAACCCAGAAAATGCCCTAGGGACAAAGTAGAGCCAGAATTTGGAGCATAAACCTCTGCATTTCTCTTTTCCCACTCAAGTCCTACCTCCTTTTGATCCTTAAACTTTAACTTGGGTCCTCCTAAGCCAGCCAGAGTACCAAAGCCTCTAGCCACTACTTTCTGTGTGGCCTCTTTTCTCTAGGTGTCAATTTATAAATGTCCTGAAGGAAAAAGCAAAGCTAAAGTGATGCTTACCTGAGTCCACTTCTCTTCTTTTGGAGCTTTTGGTTCCTCACTTCCTGCCTGCCTTGACTGCCCTCAGAAACTTGCCTCAAATTGTCATTTCTGTGTATGCATCCTCTCTGGCTTTTAGAGTTGTTCTTGGCATAAGGGTTGGAGAATTAAGCTGATGTTTTGATGAAAGCTGTTACTTTGTGGCCAAACGTAGAAGTGTCCTAACTGATACTTGTTAACATGCCCTAACTATGCTGTAGAAAACACAGGGTCTTGCTCTGTAACCCAGGCTGGAATGCATTGGTGCAGTCACGGCTCACTGCAGCCTCGACCTCCCAAGCTCAAGTGGCCCTCCCACCACAGCCACCCTGAGTAGCTGGGACCACGGGCACACACCACCATGTTTGGCTAATTTACAAAATTCTTTCGTAGAAACAGGATCTTATCATGTTGTCCAGGCGGGTCATGAACTCCTGGGCTCAAGCCATCCTCCCACCTTGGCCTCCGAAAGTGCTGGAGTTAGAGGCATGAACCACAGCTTCTTTGGCACGATGACTACTTGGCAAGTAGTCATGAGCTCATGAGACTCCAGGGGGTTCCTCCTCTGTGAGAAGAGCTCACACCAGGGACTTCAGGGGGTTCCTCCTCTACGGGAAGAGCTCGTGCTGGGAATTCCAGGCGATTCCTCCTCTTCAGAAAGGACACACATCAAGGAGTCCAGGTGGTTCCACATCATGGGAAGGGCACATGCTGTGGACTCCAGGCAGTTCCTACTCCATGGAAAGAGCACACAGCGGGGTATTCAGGCAGCTCCTCACCTATAGGAAGAGCCACCAGAACAACCTTCCCACGTGAGACGGACATCCCTATTCTACCTGACAACACGGAGGCTCCTGGGGAGCAGGGTCACCACACAGGCAGGGACCGAAGGCAGGGCGGCTCAGCAGAGTCCCCTCGGCTCTGCCATGGCTGGCAGGGCAGCAGCGCTGGTGAGGACCGTCACACAAGGTGGGGTCTCCAAGCGCCAGGAGAACGCGTTTCTGCATTCCGTGCAGGTCACCTCCCCACTCTGATGAACCCGCCACAGCCTTGAGGGACTTCCACGCATGGGAGCATTGCTGGTGCCAGCTTCCCTGCTCCTGAGCCCAACTAGCGTTCACAGATCTGGGTCTTCACTGGGACCAGGAATTAGAGCCAGAGTCACAGATCTGCTTCTAGGTTCCCAGCAGTTGAGAAAGGCACTTTCAGACCTCTCTTATCTGGGTCTGTCGGGACCAAGGATCATAAGAACAAGTCTTGTTCCTGGAAATGCACATCTGAAACTCGGTCATGTATCCAGCAACTTTGTCATTTATTATGTTTTCTGTAACTGGGCGTTCTTCTTTTGTTTGATCGTGGATTATTTCTCCAGCACAGTTTCTACTGCTTGCCCCTCTTAGGCCCAGGAATTCAGGTCTTTTCGCAAACTCGACTACTTTTAATTAGGGGTAACCATTTGTTTCCCTCAAGTCACTTGAGGCTTCTATGAGATAATGCCTTCATCAACATCTCCAGGCCTCTTTGAATGTCTCCCCCAAACCTAACACAAAAAAAGAAAAGCACAGAAGAACTTTCATGATCATCTTGCATTCTCCTGCACAAAATTTAGAATCAGCCTCTTTTCAAGGGGCCCTTTTGGATAATTTGAGACTAACGGGATAGAATGAATCCTGGGCATGGGGGAGGCACAGCATGTAACGAAGATGAACATAGCAATGAAGACGTTTACGGCTATGCCCAGAAAAAGTAGAAAACCTCCATGTACTGATACGACACAACATGGGTGCACCTCAAAAGCAACGTGGGAAGTGAAAGAAGCCAGACACACAGAAACATGTCTGATCTGACCACATTTCTATGGAATGTCCCATATAAGCAAATCCATAGAGACAGGAAGCAGATTTGTGTCTGCCGGGGGCGAGGAATGAGGAGTTAGTACTTAATGACCACAGTTGCCTTCACGGTGACAAAAAAGTTTGGGAACAAGTTGGTGTTGAGGTCGCATCACACTGTGAGTGCCCTAAACACAGTTGTATACTTTAAATGGTTATCATGGTGAATTTTATGTTATGTGTATTTAACCTCAATTTTCAAAATCTAAAAAAAGATTTTAAAAGAAGAATAAAAATAAACTACATTGTTATACTTAGAGATGAATTATTGAAAGCCCATTTCTCCATCTGAGAGAAGAAAGACAAGTCCTGCCCAGAGTCCCTGAATAAAAAACCCCAGCTCCTTGCAAAAGCCAGAGTCACTTGGAGCTTAAACAGTCTGGGGCTGTGGGCCGCAGAAAGCTCTGGACTTGTTACCAGGTCAGAACTCTCACCCTAGGGCCTGAGTTATCACCCATGCTGCCTGCCTGCTTTTCTTAGCAAACTGCTTTTGCACCTTGGATGTATAGACCTGGATTTAACACACTTACCAGAGAATTCCTGAGGATATAAAAATAAATACTCCTTGAGCAAAATGTCATAAAATTGATTGGCTGGAAACATAAATTTTTAAGTTCTTTACTATTCATTATTTCAAGTTGGTTCAAAAGTTTCTTAGAAAATATGTTCTAGTTCTGAAGCTTGCCTCTTGCAAAATTATATTTAGCAGAATTTTCCTTCTCACCCACCTTAATCCATCCCAGCCTTACATCAGTTTGCTGTCATCTGGCAAAGCAATTGCAAAGAACCATTTATCAGATCAAACCTCTTGAAATATTAATGTACTCCTCACAGTAAAATAATATAGTAAAACAAAAAATTGAAACTGGAATTACTGTGCCTGGCTTTTATTCCCTTTCATTTCCAGTTTCATCTTTGCAAACGTCCATGTTGGATGGCCTCAGCCAATATGGGAGTAGCCCCTGGAAAAAGAAAATGATTCTTTTAATGGCCAAAGGGAAAATTAGAGAAAGCAAAGCCTAACATGCTGAAAGAAAGACTTTCAGGACAGGTTTAGTGATTCTACCAAGTTTTATTTTCTTTGGAAAACAATGAAAAATGATGAAAATCTCATTTCAAGCCCCAGTTTCAATAGGCCATTAGAATCATCTAATCCAACATTTTATTAACAATTTTTGGACGTGTTCTGGAACTACTTGAGATAACAATTAAAAGCATCAATATTCAGAGAGCCTGGCTGTAGGAGCTCCTTATCTTTCCGTGTGCTATAAAGGAGTGTGCAGAAGTGAGCCCCGGCTGCAGCTGAAAACCCGGAAGTGGCAGCGAGGCCTTGTTTTAGTCCCTCAGCTATTTTCAGTTGTTTTTTCTCAGGAGGGAGAAAAACTGAATTATTTTTTCTACTTCTTATTTGAAACTAAAAACGTGTAGCATTTTGGGAAAGATAATAAAATGCAGAGAAATGTACGTGGTTATAATAACGTTGAAGAGACACTTTACTCAAAATATTAATTAAAAAATACAGACACATTTTTATTATTACATTGTTGAGAACCTGAAACTCTTTAAATTCACAGTGATTTAAGAGATTACCATCTGCAGAAAAATAAATGTGCTGCACCCAAACCGAAGAGCAACATCTTTCACTCTCTGTAGCTTGCACAGTCCAAAGAAGGAAAATATTTTCCACTTTATAAAAGCTTTAAAGCCGCCAGGGGAGATGTGCTGGCCTTCCGCATGCTGGAGCAGAGAGGCCTTCGGCCTACCACATGGCAAAAACTTGAGGAGAGTGGATTTTTCCAGCCGTAATTCAGCAGGAGCTCAGGCCTTGCTTCCAGCACCAGAAGTCTTAGGAGGTGACTGGGAACTCTACACATAGCTGAGGTTTTGGAATTGGATAAAGGATGAGGGTGAAGAGAAATACTCTGCACACTTAAAAGTCATTTACAGTAGTGATGATGCCTTTTTCTTAATTTTTAACCCTTAAAATGGCATTACTATGATTTTGTATTGACTAAGAAAAATAATACAAAGCAGCTTTTTTTTTTCTGCAGGCAACATTTATTTGGATAAGAAGCTTCCAAAGAAAAGACAGTATCTCTAAGTTGATTTAGATTTTGTTTAAAACAATATCTGGCTTATCCACTCATTCAGCTGTTCCTGGTCTGTTAAGGAAGTCCGCGAATTCTGGTCACCTGTCTCCTCCCAGCTTTGGATGGAGCGGCACGTCAGCGCGGGTTAGGAGCGGGAGTCTGGGGTTAGAGTACGTAAGGCGTGAGCACGAGCCCAGGGTCAGGCTTCCGGGTTCAAATCCGGGTTCCGGCAGCCGTCTCTTCATCTGTGCGGAAAGAATGGTATGGTGACCATGTTGTGGATTTGTTGTGTCCTGCACTGTTCGGTGGGAAACAGGGATAAACAGTTCCTCCTGTCAACAGCCACACTTGTTGCTGCATTTTGTGCCTTTGTCAACACAGGTACGTGCGAACTACACACTAATGGGTCGATCCAGTGGACTCATCAGTGTCAAAAAACGTTCTCTCTCTGTTTCATAATATTACTGTAATTTTATGATATTCATAACAACTCTAGCATATATTCTGGCTAAACAAGACTCTAAACATATGTGCCTTATGTTTTTAATTTAGCAAAACATCTGGGGGTATTTAAGTTGCCACGTTTGCCACTTTATCCTATTTGGGATTTGAGACCACATTATGTGATTACATACAAATAAATAAAAGTAAAACTTACCCCTAAAATTATATGCATACTTTTTAACATTGCTTTGAGTCCTTCCTAGACCATACACACACACATGATTTATATATCTAATTCTAACTCTAGTTATTCCTTAGAAAGCACATTTAGTTCAAAAGTGAGCTAGAGAAAAAATAAGAATGCAAGACGCTTAATGTCAGGCTAGCAAGATCTATGTAATGTTTTACATCCAACATTACAGCAAATATAATTAAAGACAGAAATTCTTGACATTAGAAATTCAGACCAACAGGCAATCTAATATCAAAACCTTGCAGTTATGAATACCAGTGGTGGTGAAGATAAATTAAGAAGTGCCAACCAAGGCTTCAGCATGCTTCACGGAAGGCCCCGGTTTTAGTTCTTGGCAGTTGTACCTGAAAACAGCAGTGGGGAGTTGCTTCATAGCGCTTCTCCAGTGCGTTCCTGGCCAGAGCACAGAAGCAACCAGGAAAAGGCACAGATTACTGTTCAGGCTCGACAGCCTTGAAGACGGCCCCTCCATGTAAGGGGCGCCCAACTCCAGGCAGTCACCCCTGACTGATGGTCTCACCCACTCACTTCTGACGCAGAGTATGACCAAAGTAAGGAAAGATGGGGACATGACTTTGAACATTAGATCTGGAAACAAAGGCGACTAGCATCTGAGGTTTTCCCTTGTTCTCACTCGCTTTTGTGCACTCAGATCTTATGCTGGGGAAGCACATGTACGTGTTGTGAGCAGCGCTGTGAAGACGTCCTTGCAGCAGGGGCAAGGGCTGAGGGCCTCCTTCCAATGTCACTAAGGAGCTGAGGTTCATCCCATCAGCCATCTTTGTGAATGCCACACGAGACCTTTTCCCTGTTCAATCCGCACAGGAGAACACGGCCCTTGCTGGCAGCGGCTGCACCCTGAGGAGGGGCCTGTGCAGAGTTCCAGCAAAGAAGCCGGGCAGAGAAGCCCTGTGGTTTCTTGCCCTACACGAACTATGAGATGACGTGTGTTGGTTTCTCGAAGACACGAAGTTTTAGGGTAATCTGTCACGCAGCAATCCATAACAACACACACTCGTAACTCTTTTGAAACCGTGCGAGGTAGAATTCTGAAGGACAGATGAGTTTCCAACATCTCTCTCTCCTGTAATTTTCTGAAGGTGCCGCAGTACTGCCAACATTAGAAAATGCGTTGACAGGAATTACAGGGAAACCAATTGTGACCTGGCATATTCTAAGTGGTGAAGTTACAGAAGTGAGTAGTTAGAAGACATCTAAGTATTTAATCTGGGTAATGTCGTTTTCTATGTGCAAGGTAAGGTGAAACTTACAATCAACCATTAAACCTGCCTGCCTCACTTTCTCTCCTGTTATGTTTGAGAAAAAATTTGAACCATTTTACTAATGGACAGAGAAGGAGACTAAGGAAAATGTACTTATTCTTGCTATAACCACATGAAGTGTACCCAAAATGACCTTGTTTACAAATAAATAAAAAGGGGAAAACAGTATTATTCCTGCCTATTACAAAGATGTCTAAATTAAAATGTAAAAATGTAAAAATTTTTACAGCTAAAATACTTAGATGCAAAAGGAAAGTATGTGTTCTCTAAAAGTAGATGTTCTCTAAAATGCAGAAAATTATTTCCAGAAACCACTGGCTGGGAGTGGTGGCTTATGTTTGTAATTCTAGCACTTTGGGAGGCTGAGGCGGTTGGATCACCTGAGTCAGGAGTTTCAGACCAGTCTGGCCAACGTGGCAAAACCCAGTCCCTACAAAAAATACAAAAATTAGCCAGTTGTCATGGCGCACATCTGTAATCCCAGCTACTTGGTAGGCTGAGGCAGGAGAATTGCTTGAACTGGGGAGGCAGAGGTTGCAGTGAGCTGAGATCGCACCATTGCACTCCAGCCTGGGCGACAGAGAGAGACTCCTTCTCAAAAAAAAATGTTAATAAAATATGAAAAGATGCATTGTCTAAAAATAGAGAAAACTACTGAGGTGGAAATGAAGTGAACGGATAAAAGGAAGTTTTGGACAGAGCTACCATTCCACTCAACAATCTCATTAGTTGGTATTATACCGAAAGGAAAATAAATTGTTTTACCAAGAAGGCATATGCACCCATATGTTCACTGCTGCACTATTCACAATAGCAAAAACATGGAATCACCCGAGGTGCCTGTCAGCATGAACTGATGGACGAAGAAAATGTGGTACACAGACACCATGGAATACTATGCAGCCATAAAAAAGAATGAGATCTTGTCCTTTGCAACGACATGGACACAGCTGGAGGCCATGATCCTGAGTGAGTTAAGGCAGGAACAGAAAAGCACATACTGCATCCACTCACTCACAAGTGAGTAAACGCTGAGGGCACGTGGACACAGGGTGGCAGCCACAGACACTGGGACCCCTGGCAGGAGGGATGGAGGCGAGCGGCGAAGGACCCACTGCTGGGCACTGTGCTCATTACTCAGGTGACCAGATCATCCATACCCCGCACCCCACAGTCATTCAGTATGCCCAGGCAACAGACCTGCACACGCACCCCTGCATTTAAAAGTTGGAATTATTAAAGAAAAGAAGTTCTGGAATAAAACGGATACTGGCCATCTGAAAGATACTATCTATTGGAGTGTGAGCATGATTAACAGGGCTGCAAGCCAACCCCATCGCTGACCAGACAGACTATAAGAAGGGCACAGCAGGGAGGGTTGTGCCTCAGAAGATAGGAAACTCAGAGGAAAATGTGTGGGGCCAGGACGCACAGTGCCAGGCATGGGAGAGGCGCCATGGAGGAGATGTGTTCTCTGTGTGTGTGTGTGTATGCATGTGCACATTTCTGGAAAGAGAAAGAACTTCATGGGCCAAATTAATAGAAGAATACTTACAGAAAAACATATTCTAGCAGAAGTTGTATTCAACACTGAAAGAAAAAGTAATTAAAAAGAGATAGTAACAGATTATCTGGTGGGCATCTTGGCAATAATAAATTCCAGGAGATAAAAAGAAAGATGATCAGATAATGAGAGAAAAATATTCTTTGTAGAACTGTCTACTAGTCAAGATGTTCAGGTGCAAAGATGATAGGAAGTTCTCCTAAGTTGTGTTGACTCAGAAAACAAATTGATAAAATACTCTCCTTAATAAGGGTTCATTGTAGAGATAATTTGATAATTCTGTCAATGACAGAACTGAAAGTGAAGGTATTTGAACCAGTAATTTTAGAAAATTATTTGACAGAACCCACGGAGGATGAACACAAGCCTACCTTCTAACAGTTCCGCTCCCAACATTCACTTAGCAGCAACCCATCCATTTGGTCGCCTGAAAACACGTACAAGAGATTTTTGTTCGTGGGCATGATGGCGTAACTAGCAGTTTTAACCTCCTGTTTTAAGCAACAATAAAACTAGATCAATATGTGAGCTCACATTGAATATCAAAATCCTCTGTAAGTAAACCAAGAACCTTGAAGAATTTGAAAAAGTTGGCAAAACCAAAACAGTAACAGAAAGAAAAAACCCACACTTATCATCATAACGTTCTCTAGAAAAATAAAAAACCTTAGTCTTTTAGGAGGCTTTGTGGTCGAGCCAATAATGATTTTAGAAGGTAGTAAACATTCATTCTGTTTGAGCACATCTACAGCCTTAGGGATATCAAAAACCCAAAGCAATGCACAGGCATGGGACAGAAGATGGGAACATTTAATAGGAAATGTCTATGTCAGTGCACGTTGAATCACAGGATTTCAAAAAGAGCATGCCGCGTAGAAAGTGAATGTGAACACATTCTCCAAGGAGAGCTAGGTCCTAAAAGCAAAAAGCAGCCACGCACCGTGATGCAAGATTCAAAATACAGTTCATGACCCTCAAAGTTGGCCAGCTCTAAGGGCTGTCTCCACGCCTCTGCCCATCGCCCATCCCTGTAATATGCTTTTTCATATATCTATTTTTAGTTTTTCTGTTCTTTTTGAAGGGGTTTCCCCCAGTATCTTAAGTTGTCAGTGTTATTTATCATAATTCACTATGTATTTCTTCTTTACATCATTTCCAGTCCTGGATGTATACATTGTGTAAAGACTTCAAGAGAGTTCTAATTTGTTCCATGCAATTTTTTTACAGGTTTCATTCCATGAAAGTACGTTATCACAATGTTGACTTGGTGTGTAAGCGTTGTGCATGTACATACAAGCATTGAAACTTCCTCTGTAAATGAGGAGATGCCCTTTTTTACATCTGCATTTGTGAGAGAGAAACCTTCTTGAGATCTCAGCTCTTAGGGCGGCTGCTTGTGAGCTGGTGGTGACCTGCTGCAGGTCTGATCTCCTCAACACACTCGGGTTGCCCTCACGGTGTTCCAGACGCCCACAGGTGTAGAGCTGGGTGCCCACAATCACCAACCTCAGCACTACGCATTTACACAGTTCCCTTTTGACCGATTTCCTTATGAATATAGTTCATCGGTTCATAGCTTATAACTGTGTGACTGTCATTAGTGTACCTGAATGTTTATGCTTGTGAAAATATGTTATTTTTGTCTGTTTTATTATGGAAAGTGGCCTGTGAAGTGTTCTGTCATGCTTTCATACCATGTCTCAAATAAATCTCCTTTTAAAAGTGTAAATAAATGTCTCTTAAACCACTTAATTTTTTTTTTTTTGCAGAATTATATTTTTGGGATTTTGATACTTTAGGAATTAACTTTCAGGATTATGACATTTGGTAGTGTGTCTTTTGGGACTGTAGCCCAAACTCACACAAATTAAATACCTTCTTTTTGTATGCTGCTGGCTGAGTTAGAAATGTGAGGAGAAGCATCCCCTCCCAATAGGGTGTGAATCAGAGAACTTGCTTTAGAGCCATCTGCAGATGTGAAACACGATTCTCAAACCTCATGGTCCCCTCTAGGTCAGATTCTTGTCTTCAGAGCATAGATGAATGTGCTGAGACTCAGGGCTGATCTTAAAACATGCTTCACTAAGAAACTCAGCTTGTACCCAAAGGAAAGGAGGCATCTTCGAAAGCTATGTGTATTCTGCACTGCCTTCGTAATGTCAAGGAGCGGGAGAAAGCCAGGAATAGGGGACGGGCTGGTGGAGCGACGATAGACATTGAAAGACGCTCAAAATCCATTGTTGGCAGGAAAACTTCAGGAGACAAAACACTCTTGTACTTTTCTGGTAATCAGGAAATAGACATTTACACTGGGATAAAAGTAACACATTCAAGGAGGGCCCCGAGCTGCGGATGGTGGCTCTGCCTGCCTGTCCTGGCTCCAGCGCCACTGTCTATGCACACTGCTCCCGGATCTGCTCCGAGGGCTGCACAGCCACAGGATGCTTGCAGTACAGCAGGGAGCAAGGTGAGCTCCTGCAATGCAAGGCGCTCAGAGTCACTCTGCAGGCATGAGGGGCCCACGAGTGGTTAAGACAGTGCACAGGGTCAGCTCCACTCAGTGGGGGCAGGCAGTGTTCCCTCCGTTTAAAGCAAGCTTGTCCAACCTGCATGCAGCCCAGAAAGGCTTTGAATGCGGCCCAACCAATGCAAATACATAAACTTTCTTGAAACATTATGAGATTTTATTTTGAGATTCTTTTTTGGCTCATCAGCTATTATTTTTTAAATTTTACTTTAAGTTCTGGGGTATATGTGCAGATCTTGCAGGATTGTTCCATAGGTATACACATGCCATGGAGCTTTGCTGCCTTCATCCCCCCGTCACCTACATTAGATATTTCTCCTAATGTTATCCCTCCCCAATCCCCCCACCCTCTGCTATCCCTCCCCTAGCCTCCCACCTCCCAATGGACCTCAGTGTGTAATGTTCCCATCCCTGTGTCCATGTATTCTCATTGTTCAACACCCACTTATGAGTGAAAACATACAGTGTTTGGTTTTCTGTTCTTGTGACAGTTTTTGAGAATGATGGTTTTCAGCTTCATCCATTTCCATGCAAAGGACATGAACTCATCCTTTTTTATGGCTGCATAGTATTCCATGGTGTATATATGCCACATTTTCCTTTTCCAGTCTGTCATCAGTGGGCATTTGGGTTGGTTCCAAGTCTTTGCTATTGTAAACAGTGCTGCAGTGAACATACGTGTGCGTGTGTACTTATAATAGAACAATTTATAATCCTTTGGATATATACCCAGTAATGGGATTGCTGGGTCAAATGGAATTTCTATTTCTGGGTCCTTGAGGAATCGCCACCCTGTCTTCCACAATGGTT
>CAUYQU010063939.1:0-14781 GCA_963574635.1 Cheracebus regulus | reverse complement strand
CATTTCTTCCAGGTTTACTGGTTTATATGCATAGAGTTGTTTGTGGTAGTCTCTGATGGTAGCTTGTATTTCTGTGGAATTGGTGGTGATATCCCCTTTATTGTTTTTTATTGCATCCATTTGATTCTTCTCTCTTTTTCTTTTTATTAATCTGGCTAGTAGTCTATTTTGTTCACCTTTTCAAAAAACCAGCTCCTGGATTCATTGATTTTTTGAAGGGGTTTTTTTGTGTCTCTATCTCCTTCAGTTTTGCTCTCATCTTAGTGATTTCTTTTCTTCTGCTAGATTTTGAGTTTAATCTTGCTCCTCTAGCTCTTTCAATTTTGACGATAGGGTGTCGATTTTAGATCTTTCCTTGCTTCTCATGTGGGCATTTATTGCTATAAATTTCCCTCTAGACACTGCTTTAAATGTGTCCCAGAGATTCTGGTACATTGTGTCTTTGTTCCCATTCATTTCAAAGACCATCTTTATTTTTGCCTTCATTTCATTGTTTATCCTGTCAACATTCTAGAGCCAGTTGTTCAGTTTCCATGAAGTTTTGTGATTCTCAGTTAGTTTCTTAATCCTGAGTTCTAATTTGATTGCACTGTGGTCTGAGAGACTGTTATGATTTCCTTTCTTTTGCATTTGCTGAGGAGTGATTTACCTCCAATTATGTGGTCAGTTTTAGAGTAGGTATAATGTGGTGCTGAGAAAAATGTATATTCTGTGGATTTGGGGTGGAGATTTCTGTAGATGTCCATTAGGTCTGCTTGGCCCAGATCTGAGTTCAAGTCCTGAATATCCTTGTTAATTTTCTGTCTCATTGATCTGTCTAATATTGACAGTGGAGTGTTAAAGTCTCCCACTATTATTGTGTGGGAGTCTAAGTCTTTGTAGGTCATTAAGAACTTGTTTTATGTATCTGGGTGCTCCTGTATTGGGTGCATATATATTTAGGATCATTAGCTCTTCTTGATGCATCGATCCTTTTACCATTATGTAATGCCCTTCTTTGTCCCTTTTGAGCTTTGTTGGTTTAAAGTCTATTTTATCAGAGACTAGGGTTGCAACTCCTGCTTTTTTTTTTGCTCTCCATTTGCTTGTTAAATCTTCCTCCATCCCTTTATTTTGAGCCTATGTGTGTCCTTGCATGTGAGATGAGTTTCCTGGATACAGCACACCGATGGGTTTTGACTATTTATCCAATTTGCCAGTCTGTGTCTTTTGATTGGGTCATTTAATCCATTTACATTTAAGGTTAATATTGTTATGTGTGAATTTGATCCTGCCATCTTGATGCTAGCTGGTTGTTTTGCCCATTAGTTGATGCAGTTTCTTCATTGTGTCGATGCTTTTCACCATTTTGTATGTTTTTGGAGTGGCTGGTACTGGTTGTTCATTTCTATGTTTAGTGCCTCTTTCAGGAGCTCTTGTAAAGCAGGCCTGGTGGTGACAAAATCTTTCAACAATTGCTTGTTCGTAAAGGATTTTAATTCTCCTTCACTTTTGAAGCTTAGTTTGGCTGGATAGGAAATTCTAGGTTGAAAGTTCTTTTCTTTAAGGATGTTGAATATTGGCCCCCACTCTCTTCTGGCTTGTAGGGTTTCTGCCAAGAGATCCACTGTAAGTCTGATGAGTTTCCCTTTGTGGGTAAACTGACCTTTCTTTCTGGCTGCGCTTAGCATTTTTTCCTTCATTTAAACCCTGGTGAATATGACGATTATGTGCCTTGGGGTTGCTCTTCTTGAGAAATATCTTTATGGTGTTCTCTGTATTTCCTGTATTTGAATATTGGCTTGCCTTGCTAGGTTGGGGAAGTTCTCCTGGATAATATCCTGAAGAGTGTTTTCCAGCTTGGTTTCATTTTCTCCTTCACATTCAGGTACACCTATCAAACGTAGATTAGGTCTTTTCACATAACCCCATATTTCTTAGAGGCTTTGTTCATTTATTTTCACTCTTTTTTTCTGTAATCTTGCCTTCTTGTTTTATTTCATTGAGTTGGTCTTCAATCTCTGATATCCTTTCTTCTGCTTGGTTGATTCAGCTATTGAAACTTGTGTATGCTTTGCAAAGTTCTCATGTTGTGTTTTTCAGCTCCATCAAGTCATTTATATTCCTCTCTAAGCTGTTAATCTTGTTAGTATTTTGTCAAACCTTTCTTCAAGGTTCTTAGTTTCTTGGCATTGGGTTAGATCACATTCTTTTAGCTCAGGGAAGTTTGTTATTACCCACCTTCTGAAGCCTGTTTCTGTCAATTCATCAGACTCACTCTCCATCCAGCCTTGTTTCCTTGCTGGTGAGGAGTTGTGATCCCTTGGAGGAGGGGAGGCATTCTGGTTTTGAGTATTTTCATCCTTTTTTCTCTGGTTTCTTCCCATCTTTTTGGAGTTTTCTACCTTTGGCTTTTGTAGTTGGTGATTTTTGGATGGATTCTCTGAGTGGATGTTCTTTTTGTTGATATTGAAGTTCTTTCTTTCTTTTTGTAGTTTTCCTTTTAACAGTCAGGCCCCTCTGCTGCAGGACTGCTGGAGGTCCACTCCAGACCCTGCTTGCCTGGGGATCACCTGTGGAGGCTGCAGAACAGTAAGAGATCCTGCTGGTTTCTTATGTTATCTTTGACCCAGAAAGATACCCGCCAGATGTCAGCCTGAGCTCTCCTTTATGAGGTGTCTCTTTGGATATACGGGAGTTGGGGAGTTGCTTGAGATGACAATCTGTCCCTTATAGGTGCTCAAGTGCTGAGCTGGGAGCTCTGTTGCTCTGTTCAGAGCTGTTGGGCAGGTACGTTTAAGTCTGCTGCAGCAGAACTCATAACCGCCTTTTTTCCCAGGTGCTTTGTCCTTGGAAGTTGGGGCTTTATTTATAAGTTCCTGACATGCTGCTGCCTTTTTTCAGAGCTGCCCTGCTCACCAAGAAGTTGGCCTATTCACAGTCTGCCAGCAGAGGTGTTGCTAAGCTGTCATGGACTCTGCCCAGCTACTGTGTGAACTTCCTTGCAGTTTTGTTTACAGAGGTATAGTTAGAACTGCCTCAGAAATGGCAGACTACCTTGGTAATGGCCAAATGCCTTGGTAATGGTGGACTGCCTTGGTGCTGGTGGATTGCCTCGGTAGTGGTGGACTGCCTTGGTAATGGCGGACGTGCTTCCCCCAACAGAGCTGGACTGTCCCAGGTCCAGCTGTGCTTGCTGCCAAACTTTCAATCCAGAGCATTTCAGATTGCTGGTCTTCGTGGGGGTGGGACCCACCGAGCCAGATCACCTGGCTCCCTGTTTCAGCCCCATTTTTTTCAGTTGAATGGGTAGCTCTGTCTCCCAGATGTTCCAGGCACCAATTGAAACAGCCACCCAGATTTGTGTGTTTTTTTTGTGGAGACTCACTGCGCCGGCTGACAGCCATGCTGGAAAGTCATGGCACTTTTCATCCTGGGTATCTCTTTGTCTGTGGGCAGTAATAACTCGTTTGGAAATGTGGTGATCACTCACTCTCTGTGTTGTTCTTGCTGGGTACTGCACTCCAGAGCTGTTCCTATTCTGCTGTCTTGGATCTTCCCCCAGTAAAACATATTTTTAATGAAGATCATTTTGTTATTAATATGATCATACTGAATATATTGTGATTTAGGTATTTGTGGTATGCATTCTTTCTTCCAGTTATTTTTTGCCTATCTATGTAAAAGAGGATGTATCTACAATTATTTGAACACATTCTTAATCTCTGACAGCTGACAGATATCCACCATTCTTAAATATTCTTACCTTCTATGATCATCTTTGTCTTTTTTTCTCAAGCTCTAGAATGTATCATAGCTCTGGTACCTTTTAGAAAAGACTGATTAAAAAACTAGATCAAAGTCTATGTGTTAGGTGGGCTCATTACGATGGGAATGTCAAAAATCTAAGGTCTTATTTGTGGACATACACGTAAACATCTATACATTTGCTTCTATAGCTACTTACTTATATTAAAAACCATATGTCTACATTTAGCCTTCCTAGTAACAAAAATTATGAAATATATAAAAAGGATTTAAAAATTTGCAATCGTTGGACATCTTTTGAAGCAGAAAGAATACATGAGGAGATAAATATTGAGAAAAGGAAAGTAAACTAGGTGAGTTCAACACTTACTGTGAGTTTTCCCTGAGGGTGCTTTTCGGTCTAAAGCAAGTAGAACAAAGCTCAAGCAGAAAGATGCAGTCTTACCAGGAAAAGAGGACCAAGGCTGGAGTTTGGTGCTGAAAGAATTAGTTGCTATTGAGGAGAAAAATCCCCCCAAAAGATGAAAACTCAAAGAGGGGCCCTATTCTGCATGCATATTTCTTTCATATGCAGAAATTTGGGCTTTCCTCTATGGTATTCTTATTTAAGATTTTCCACTCAAGTTCTATAAACTGTGTGCCACTGCACTGCAGTTTGGGCAACAGAGCAAGACTCTGTCTCAAATAAAATAGAACAAGAATTTTTTAAAAGTTCCACAAATCTTAAAGACCTAAGTTCTGACATCTCTCTGCTCAGTTACCATTAGGAGAGAGAAAAATGTACTAAGAAAGGTAAGTAAAGAGGAATAAAAGAAAACGAACAGAGGGGGAAAAAACAAAAAGCAGCAAGGTGGTAGGCTTAAATTCAGTACTTCAGTAATCTCATTAAATGCATATTTCTAAACTGGATAAATAAGCAAGACTTTTGACCATATACTGTCCATACGAAATGCATTTTAAGTATGAAGACACAGATTAAAAATATAAGGATGAAAAAATATACACTGGGCATATTCTAACAAGAGAGCTGGAGTGGCTTCATTACTATCAGACAAAGAAAACTTTACAAATAAGGAATGGTACTAGAGATAAACTTTTCACAATGAAAGAGTCAATACATCAAAAAGACATGTAATCCTAAGTGTGTATGTACCAAATGCTGTATACAGATTCTTTTCAAGTTCACATAGAAAATACATAAAAATATACCATATATATTGACATTAAAACATTTCCATGAATCTAAAAAGCAATGATAACATTGGACAAAGTTGCCAAAAAACAATCATTTAAAGACTCTGGAAACTGATCAAAGGACATGAACATTGAGGAGCATTTAGTTAAGAGAATCTATACCGGAGCCTAATTAAAACGGCAAAATCAGTATTATTTTGTCCAGAGTCTGCCTTCACCAACACTGTCCACCCCAACTTATGGTGCAGAATCTCTACCTGTGTGAGCAGGACAGGCCACGGAATTAGACAGCTCTTCTACCCTCCCAGAGGGAGCACACATTGTCTAGAAAAGAACGCATGCACACACACACACACACACACCCTCAAAATAATGTCTTGGGGTTTTGTAGAAAACAGCATAGATCTCAGGGCAAATAATTAAGGAAGGTTAACATCTCAACTATCTTGAAGTCATGATGGCAGGCCAGTCAGGAATTTTAACAGGGAGATCCAGAGAATTAGATTGTAGTCAAAAACAGCCTTGCTAACATCTCATTTATCCCAGTGGTGTTGAAAGCTGTCTGCATGAGCTTGGTTAAGCTTGCTCAGTAAAGACCTGGCTAAATACAAGGCCATGTGAAGGCAGAAAGTAAAAACTGGGACATACCTATAAAGCCTTGGAACTTTGAAAGCATTTCCCAAGTCACACTCAATTCAGTGGCAAAGTGTGGAAGCCTTACTGACTCAAGGTGTGTCAGCAAAACATTTCATCAATCATAGGCTGACATTAAGCTATGATGACCAGGGGTGACCTTAGGAAGTCAGGCTTAATAATGAAAAGAAAAATTATCAAACAAACTTAACAGAGACACTGTATGCTGCATACTAGGGGGAAACGTGTCAAAGAACCAGCACAAGCCGGTCACTAATACATACAACAAACAGCAAGAGCATTTACTCCTAGGGATTGGGGAATCAGAATTCAGTTAATACATTATCTAAAATATCAATATTACACAAAAATTACAAGGCATGCAAAGAAACTGGAAAATTTTACCAATACATAATACATAGGAAAAAAAAGAAGCCAATAGAACCTGTCTCTGAGGAGACAGGTTAAAATGATTGCATTTTAAATTGCTCTCATTCTTGAGCACTCTAGTTCTTGAGCATAACGAGGAAACACTCTTTAAGGTAGGTGAGAAAGAATTAGAGTATTCAAGTAGTGGTCCTGAGTTGTAAAAAAAAAAAAAAAAGAGGGTGGGAAATACTTTAGCTACCTTGGAACACATAAAATTGTGAAAATAAGTTGAGAAAGTTCTATACAGCCATCTCCAAATGCTGTATAATAGGTGTTCCAGAAAAAGTAGACTAGAAAGAATATAAAAGACAACAAAAAAATTGAAGATTTTCTTTTTTCCTGAGGGAAAGGAAGACTTTAGTTTCTGACTAGATAAGATTCATACAATTTAAAGGAAACAAGTGGAATTATGAAAATATACAAATAGGTATGTAGCTGTAGGGATGAACATTTTTACTACTAAATCAGAAAATAAAATGGTAATAAAAATGATCTAATGGCTTCCAAGAGGGAAATAAACAGTTTACACATAAAAGGACAAGAAGCAGACTGGAATCAGATTTATCTGAAATATCAGAAGCAAGCAAACAATGAGAAGGGAAAAAAGGCTGCCAACGTAACACATGGGGCAGCAGTGTGTTTGCAGGAAAGGTAGTGTAAGGGAGGAGATTTGTACTGGGAGATGGAAGAGACAATGGAGAGAAGACAGCCTGAGCAGAAGCTGTGAGAGTTGACAGACACTAGGGAAAGGGACTGCTAACGATGGTGTTATTTTAAAACTAGCCTTGTGTGGCATGTTTTAAATTTTGTATCCTCACACCTTCAAAGACCTTCATTGCATTGTTAAAATTTTGATTTTATATTTTGTTTATCTTTTGGTGTAAAACTGTGTGTGCTAAAGGACACAGATTCTATTACTGGAAGAAGTTCAAGCTTCTTTTAGGAGGACATTGCTAATGTAGGGATGTTAACTGGGTCATGCTCACCAGTAGGTGGAGACATTGCACTTTAGGAATGCAAGGGAGCTGCTGCTTTCTCTTCTCTCCTTGCCTTGGCAGGTCTGGATTTGAGAGGTCAGTATTCCCTGAGGGTGGTAACCCAGGCACTCTTATTTCCTGTACTCGCCCTTCCATGTGTTCAGGATATGATGCAATCTGAGATGCAGTTTTGGATGTTTGAGAAGCAGAGAAGCACGACTGGAGCAGGAGTTAAAGTCCGCTTTTGTTTGAGAACTGAGGCGCTCAGTCTTACATACCCTCACAGGTAAGAGATTGCCACTATAACATTACATGCTTAAAACAAACTTTGCTGATGCCATTCCAGTGCAAGCCACTATCTTTTTTCACATTGAGTGTTCTGCCACCATCTGCAGCATTCTTGATATTTCAGTAAGAGTAATATTTTACTTTACAATTACTATTTTAAATGTATCAGGATACCAGTATATATGTTGAAGAGCAAACAATAGACATGTATTTTAATGAAAACAAGAGCCCTTCACGCCATTTCTTTCTTCCACTGACATTATCCCCAGCTCAATGGCTTTTAACAGTAATATGTGTATCTTTATGTATGTGGGGGTATTAAGTCAGACATCCACTGACTTCCTGTTGTGAAAGCAAATAATTTAGGCCACCAACAATTATATGTCTCTGACATGCTTCTTGTGATTTTATTATCTTACTATCTTTAGTTCCTCTGTAGGTAATACCACTCACTTTTTTTTTTTTTTTTTTTTGAGATGGAGTTTTGCTCTGTTGCAGTGGCATGATCGCGGCTCACTGCAACCTCTGCCTCCTGGGTTTAAGCAGTTCTCTGCCTCAGCCTCCTGAGTAGCTGGGATAAAAGGCGCATGCCACCACACCTGGCTAATTTTTGTATTTTTAGTAGAGACGGGATTTCACCATTTTGGACAGGCTCGTCTTGAACTCCTGAGCTTGTGATCCACCCTCCTCAGCCTCCCAAAGTGCTGGGATTATAGGCGTGAGCTCTTGTGCCTGGCCTCCCTGTATTTTTAAACATAGTACTCTATTATTCTATCAATTATATTTGAAATCTCTTAAGTTTTCTCCTTGTAGATGAAGATACTGCTAACCCTTTTATTTCCTGTTCTACTTTTTTCTTTATTTCATATCCCAACTTCTGGCATTTATAATTTATCTTTAATATTTTCAAAGCCAATAGCATTTATGACTTGTTTGTAACCATGTATTTCTTAAACACATATATGCTCACTATTTTTATTTTATTTATTTATTTTTATTATACTTCAAATTCTGGGGTACATGTGTGGAACGTGCAGGTTTGTTACGTAGGTATACACGTGCCATGGTGGTTTGCTGTACATATCAACTGGTCATCTACATAAGGTATTTCTCCTAATGCTATCCCTCCCCTAGCCCCCCAGCCCCGACAGGCCCCGGTGTGTGATGTTCACCTCCCTGTGCCCATGTGTTCTCATTGTTCAATTCCCACTTATGAGTGAGAACATGTGGGGTTAGGTTTTCTGTTCTTGTGTCAGTTTGCTGAGAATGATGGTTTCCAGCTTCATCCATATCCCCGCAAAAGACATGAACTCATCCATTTTTATGGCTGCACAGTATCCTATTGAGTACATGTGCCGCATCTTCTTTATCTAGCCTATCATTGATGGGCATTTGGGTTGGTTCCAAATCTTTGCTATTGTGAACAGTGCTGCAATAAACATACATGTGCATGTGTCTTTATAGTAGAATGATTTAGAATCCTTTGGGTACATACCCAGCAATGGGATTGCTGGGTCAAATGGTATTTCTAGTTCTAGGTACTTGAGGAATCACCACACTGTCTTCCACAATGGTTGAACTAATTTACACTCCCACCAATGCTCACTATTGAGAATGTATTTCCTTTGTTGGACATCTTTTCATTTTTATGAAGGTTCCATTTGCAATTTATTTTTTCTCATATATATATAGTCTACTTTTTATCACATCCTCAGATATTTTGAATATATCAACAATACTATAAAATTTATGAGATCTTACTTACCCTGTTTATCCACTTCCTGGTGCTCTTAGTTCTCTAGTTTCAATCTAAAAAAAAAATGATTTCCAGGATGGCTGAACAGATGTTATCTTGGGAGTCTCTTCATTGTTTTTTGGTTTTTGGTTTTTTTAATAGAAGATATTGTCTCAGGCATCTGATATTTCCCTCTTACTTACTTTGACTACCTAATTTTGCTGAAACACACCTTCTGTTAATATCTAAAAAAGGATACATTGGAAGAAGATTTTTCCAATCTTTGCATTTCTGAGAATCATTTTTATTCTAGATTCATGCCTGGATGAAATTTTGTGAGTTTATAAGTCTGGGTCTAGTCAGGAGAAAGAGGAAATCACACAGTAATGTGAAATGAGAAAGATCAATATGAAGAAATATGAGCCGTAACAAGGGATTTGAGTAATGAGAGATTGGCTAGACAGAAGTAAAGCGAACACTAAAGAATATAGCAGATGCAGATATAATAGTGCATAGCATAATATGTAATAGCTGCTTCCCTAGTGTATTAGTCAAGGTTCTGTAGAGGGACAGAACTAACAGAATAGATGTATATATAAAAGGGAGTTTATTAAGGCTTATTGACTCACATGATGACAAGGTGAAGTTCCACAACAGACCGTCTGCAATCTGAGAAGCAAGGAAGCCAGTCAGAGTCCCAAAACCTCAAAAGTAAGCAAGCCAACAGTGCGGCCTTCAGTCTGTGCTCGAAGGTCCAAGAGTCCCTGGAAAACCACTGGTGTAAGGGAGAAAGATGAAGGCCAGAAGACAGCTAGTCAGTCCTTCCACGGTCCTCTGCCTGCTTTTATCTTATCTGGCAGCTGATTAGATGGTGCCCAACCAGATTGAGGGTGGGTCTGCCTCTCCCAGTCCACTGACCCAAATATTAATCTCCCTTGGCAACACCCTCACAGACACACCCAGGAACAATACTTTGCATCATTCAATCCAATCAAGTTGACACTCAATATTAACCCATCACCTAGGTTAAAATAGAGCGTCCAAGAAGGAGCCTTCTCCAGTTTTCTTTCCAAGGGTGAGGTCAGACCTTGTTAGGGAGGCACATCCATGGCTCACTGGATGGCGGAGAGGTTGCTGTTGTGCTGCTGCTCCAGCGGGAGTTGGCTGGAATCCATCCTCTGGGACTTGTCAGAAATCCTTCCTCTACGGTGTTGGGGAAAGCTGTTCCTGTAGGGTTCATGGAAGTGGGGTGGTGGTGGTCTCACCAGAGACTCTCTGCAGTAAAACTGCTAAGTGGGTGTGCATGCCTGAGGAAGTTGCCAGGTGCTGGGTGTTGCTGGCTGCCCTACACTGCAAAAGCTGAGTGCTGAGAAAGCTGCAAGAGTCTAGTGCTGGAGGAGCCAGCTTAGAATTTGCCAGAATTAATGACAGACAACAAATCACAGATTACAGATCTCAGGGAACACCAAGCAGGATTAAAATAACAAAAACAAAAAGTATGTTATATTTAAACTGTAAAAATGTTGAAATACATAAATGCTCTTTAGAAAAGCAAAGAAGGATGAAAAAAGTACAAGTTATAACATTTTATGTATTTCTTAAAAGTGGGTATAACAGGTAGATATTTGTTAATATGTATTACAAAAGTTAGACAACATAGCTATGAAATATATTTAGATATTTTCAATCCATATACTATACAAAGGAAGAAATAAAGTACTACTCAAATCAATAAAAATGAGTTAAATAACCTAATAGCAATATTGGAAAATAGATGAATGGGAAATTCACAAAACTCAAATAGCATATGCAAAGATGGTCAATTTTTTTCTACAATATTTGACGCAGAGTAACATTATGTCATTTCAGTTTAAATAAAATTACACATTCATAAAAATTTGGGAGCACACCTTTTAAGGATTACTAATAAATTGTCTAAAAACATTGTTCTAAAAGCTGATGTGGTTTCTGGAAGATCAAGTGTGAGAATATTCAAAGGCACTTTCATTTGTTGAACAAAACACCAAGTGGAGAAATTGAAGATCCCTGATTGCAAAAGGATCCAAGTGTTTAGAACAGAACTGAAATCCTGAATAATGGTTCTCTACATGTAGCAGGCAGAGCATGTGGCTAATGGAAAACAGGAGTTTATGTAAACAAAAGCAGCCTAGATTTGGGCATCAAATTCATTACTCAATGTATCCATTCAGTATTAGGTGGTGATTCTTGCTAAGAAGACAAAAATAAAGACAGTTGAGTCAGAGGATAGAGAAACAAGGGCTTACCAGTAGTAAATTTCTGTGCAAGCCGTGGCAGGCTCATTTCAAAAGCAGAAATATTTTATTATATTTTTTCTTGGGTTATTAGTATCAGACATAAGAATAGTGCAGTAGATTTACTACCACAAATTTTTACACTTGTACTTATTTTGAATAAAATGTACTGTCAAAGAATGAAGCAGGAAGACTGAGCTTATCTCCCATCTCCTTGTAGTAGAGAATATTGGGTCCGATGTGCAGACCAGCAGATCCTTTGCATATCACCTGCGTCACGCCCTCATCCCCTCTATAAGCTCACAGCAGGAGTACCTATGTTCATGCATATAATGTGAACTCATCCCCTGGCAGTTCATTATTGGTGCACAGTGAGCATCTGACTCGTCCAGGAAAAGAAGCCCTCCTCATAGGAATCTGAAATCAAGACAGGTGGATTCCATTTAAATCTATAAAATCCCAAGGGCAAAGGAGAGATGAACTGAGAACATCTTGGCAAGGACCATTTTGTACTATGTGAATTTGAAAGCAGAGATATGTAAAATAATGAAGATAACAGGCAGAGAAAATTAGAGATAAGAAATAAACAGAATTTCTTGTATAACACACAATGCACTATCCTTAGATCAATTCTTTTATGTATCTTCTTTGTCTTCTGTGAGTTATCCCTTTGTTATAGTAAAAATTTTATCTTTTTGATGACTCTAACTCAGGCACCTGTGTTTCCCATGATGACATGCTCTCAGTGATGACTCGAATTTATTTAACATACAGATGAAGACCATGAGTGTGGATTTCAGAAATGCAGTCAGTGGACTCAATTACTTCTTGTTAGTGGGTCCGTGAGCAGATATAACTAACAAAGGTCTGTGCACATGAGAATTGAAGTTTTTTTGGATAGAATTAGTGAAGAAATTAAAGGAAAGTATACCATATTCCATGGCCAAAAATGTCAAATAATAAAGTGTTTATGTGAGACATTTAGGCTTCAATATGGGAAGTATGCGTATGGGATGTATGGGCTCTAATTTGTTTAAAATTTTTTATTATTAATATTTGTGGCCACATAGTAGGTGTATATATTTATAAGGTACATGAGATGTTTTGAAAAAAGATGCAATGTGAAATCAGTAAATCATGAAGAATGGGTATCCATACTCTGAAGTATTTATCCATTGAGTTGCAAACAATCCAATTACACTCTTGAAGTTATTTAAAAATGTACAGTTACTATTGAGTATAGTTGCCCTGTTGTGCTATCAAATAGTAGATCTTGTTCATTCTTTCTATTTTTTACCCATTAACCATCTCCGTATCCCTCCCTCTCTGATCCCTCACTACCCTTCCAACCTCTGGTAATCATCTTTCTACTCTCTACGTTCATAAATCCAGTCATTTTAATTTTTAGATCCCACAAATAACTAAGAACATGTGATGTTTATCTTTCTGTGCCTAGCTTATTTCACTTACGGAACTTCCATGCCTGTTGCTGCAAATGACTGGATCTCATTCTTTTTTAGGGCTCCATTATGTATATCTCCCACACATTCTCTTTATCCATTCAACTGTTGATGGATACTTAGGTTGCTTCCAAATCTTAGCTATTGTAAACCGTGCTGCAGCAAAAACAGGGGTGCAGATATCTCTTTAATATACTGATTTTTTTCTTCTGGGTTATACCCAGTAGTGGGTATGAGAGCTCAATTTTTAGCTTTTTGAGGAACCTCCAAACTGTTCTTTATAGTAGTTGTACTAATTTACATTCCCACCAACAGTGTTCAAGTGTTCTTTATTTCACATCCTTGCCAGCATTTGTTGTTGCCTGTCTTTTGGAGATAAGCCATTTTTAATTGGGGTGAGATGATATCTCATTGTAGTTCTGATTTGCACTTTTCTGATGGTCGATGATGTTGAACACCTTTTAATATGCCTGCTTGCCATTTACATGGCTTATTTTGAAAAATGTCTATTCAAATCTTTTGCCTATCTTTTGATAGGATTATTAGATTTTTTTCCTATAAAGTTGTTTAAGCTCCTTACATATTCTCATTATTAATTCCTTGTCAGATGGGTAGTTTGGAGATATTTTCCCCCATTCTGCGGGTTGTCTCTTCACTTTGTTAATTGTTTCCTTTGCTGTTCAGAAGCTTTTTAACTTGATGTGATCCTATTTTTCCATTTGTTCTTTGGTTGCCTGTGTTTGTAGGGGATCACTCAGCAAATTTTTGCCTAGACCAATGTCCTGGAGATTTTCCCCAATGTTTTCTTGTAGTAGTTTCATGGCTTGAGGTCTTAGATTTCAGTTTCCAATTCATTTTGATTTTATTTTTGTATATGGTGAGAGAAAGGAGTCTAGTTTATTCTTCCGCATATGAATATCCAGTTTTCCTAGCAACACTTATTGAAGAGACTGTCTTTTCCCCAGTGTATGTTCTTGGCACCTTTGTCACAAATGAGTTCACTCTAGGTGTGTGGACTTGTTTCTGGGTTCTCTATTCTGTTCCACTAATCTATATGTCTGTTTTTAATGCCAGAACCATGCTGTTTGGGTTACCGTAGCTCTGTAGTATAATTTAAAGCCAGTAACGTGATTCTTCTAGTTTTTTTTTTCCTTAGGGTAGCTTTAGCTATTCTGAGTCTTTTGTGGTTCCATATAAATTTTAATATTGTTTTTTCCATTTCTGTGAGAAATGTCATTGGTTTTTTATAGGAATTGTGTTGAATCTGTAGATTGCTTTGTATGAAGATTTTAACACTATTGATTCTTCCAAGCCATGAACATGGAATATGTTTCCTTTTTTTGTCCTCTTCAATTTCGTTTATTATAGAGATTTTTCACTTCCTTGGTGAAGTTAATTCCTAAGTATTTCATTTTATGTGTGCCTTTTTAAAATATAGTTACTTTCTAAATTTCTTTTTCACATTGTTCACTATTAGCATATAGAAATGCTACTGAGTTTTGTATGCTGATTTTGTATCTTGCAACATTATTGAATTTGTTTTTCAGTTCTTTTTTTTTTAATTTTATTTTTTATTGCATTTTAGGTTTTGTGGTACATGTGAAGAACATACAATATTGTCGCATAGGTACACATGTGGCAGTGTAATTTGTTGCCTTCCTCCCCTTCACCTATATCTGGCATTTCTCCCCATGCTATCTCCCCCCAACTCCCCACCCCCCACTGTCCCTCCCCTATTTCGCCCCAACATACCCGAGCGTATAGTGCTCCCCTCCCTGTGTCCATGTGTTCTCATTGTTCAACACCCGCCTATGAGTGAGAACATGCGATGTTTGATTTTCTGTTCTCGTGTCAGTTTGCTGAGAATGATGGTTTCCAGGTTCATCCATGTCCCTACAAAGGACGCAAACTCATCGTTTCTGATGGCTGCATAATATTCCATGGTGTATATGTGCCACATTTTCCCTGTCCAGTCTATCATTGATGGGCATTTGGGTTGGTTCCAGGTCTTTGCTATTGTAAACTGTGCTGCAATGAACATTCGT